>JADDOH010018232.1:0-23420 GCA_016648135.1 Agrypnia vestita
AAAAAAAGTAACCCATAAAAACCAAGTTTTTATTATACTCCCTTTCTTTGTAAAATATAACAACAATTAAAGACTAATTAAAACATATAACATAACACTAAACTTACAGTAATTTAATATATTTCTAAAATGTCAGATGTTTTGAGCTTTGATAAGACACTTCATGCTTTGAAGATTAAATTCTAAAAACATTGTCGGTCAATTTAGATTTTCGACATTCGTAGTGAAGTACCTATTATGTATACCGACGGAGTAATTCAAATTTAGAAAATATTCCGCGACGTTATCGGGCCGCCGTTGCTAGTAATCAAACTTTTGTAATGATTCCAATTTGAAAATACTATTAAAATTTCTAAATATCCGAAATTATACTATAATTATTAATTTTTTTAAAGAAATTTTGATAGATCTACTTGATCGCGGCCATGAGTTTACTTGCAAAGTTTCAGCTCGATTGGATTACGGGAAAAGGGTCGAAAATCGATCCAAAGTTTTTTCGACGGCAAGCTGGCAAGCAAGCAAGCAGACGCCACGATTTAATATAAAGGGAGTAAAAAGGAAGGGATGGAATGTCGTTATTTTTAATTTTTAAGATTTTTAAATTTATTTTTTAGAAAACAATTGTTCAGCTTTGTCCATTTAGGTACTAGGAGTATTTTAGATATGTCATATATTTTAATTCAATTTCATAGTTACTGTGTTCATATGTTTGAATTCACAAATAAGTTCTTAATCTTCCTATAGAAACGTGAATTTCCATTTGTTTTCCAAAACGCATGTTTGGCATTTATGGGTTCTTATGTAACCACAATCGTAAGGCCTTATTTCGGTAATGCGATAATACTTCGGTAGTGATAAGGGCACACTTCTAGTCACTACATAAAATTATTGCAATAAATCTTCTAAAACCTCAATGTAATTAAAAAACAGGGATGGTGGTATTTGCCACAAGTAGTTAAGTAAAGAGTAGCTTGTTGGTCTTGTGGTTAGGACTCTAGCCTCGTGATCCAAAGGCCGCGGGTTCGAACCTCACTTCAGACCAGCAAGTTAGTCATTCATTCATAGCACAAGCGTTTATCTTAGTTATAAAATATTAAAAAAATTGATGCGACACGTATTCCGTGTTCGCACCTCTATTTAAAAAGAAAAAAGGAATCTACTGTGGCCAATTACTTGCTAAAAATGATAAAAGCAAATAAATAAGCGTAATTTGGTAAAAAAGAAAAAAATGAAAGCATAACGGATACACATTTAAAGTAACAAGCTGGAATAATATATAAAAAAATATATGAAAGAAGGAAAAAGAACAGATGCATGATCGAATGCTGCTTAATTCCTTAATCTAGATTTTTTCTTGATAAGACTTTATTTATCTTTCATCAAAGTTCTTTAATCATCAAAATGTATGGAAATCATAGTATCAAACTATGGTATCTCTACTTGAGTATATTTATATTTTTTATTTTACCACTCGACTTTCAACAGTATCGGAATCTCTCATCGACAATTGAAGTATTTAACTGTTGACTGGAGTCTGATCTGATATGGGCGAAAATTTTTTGTCTGTGATCCATTTTAAAGATAATCGTGAATGTTAATGCCAAATCTAACAACAAAATGAAATAGATAATTTACAAGGCGTAGAGACACTGTTACCTTATGGATTTTTGTCCCAACGGTTTCAATAAAATCTTTAGTTTTGTTTATTCAGTTATATTTGGATATAATTCTGCAGAAAGCATGTAATAAAAAAAAACATGGATAATATGGCTTCAAAAAATTTGAACCTTCACAAACATAATATGTAGATAGATATATTATTCATTATTGCATTTTTTTTTTGAATAGGGCTCATGATAGTGTTGTTTTTTATGTAAGTATAAGAAAAACTTTTACTTACGAATATATGACACGTTTTATGAGTTGGATTATTTCTACAATAATTAAAAATCAACAAAAAAAACACTTATTTTTTTCTATATGGGTTTTATTTTCTATTAATTTGATAAAGCATGAAGTGAAAAGTATTTTCTAAGGCGTAAAAATGTTCAGAAATTGTTTAAAAATTTGTTCAAAAAAATAAAATCTTTCAAAAAAGAAATTTTACATGATTTCTACAAATTTATTATCTTGTAACAGTAGAATTTAAAAGTTGCATAATGTGTCCATACTATACGGATGTTTTTAACCTTTTTCTTTACAAAATTTTGAATTTACAAATTCAAAATTTTGTAAAGATTTGTAGAGCTTTGACGTTTTCAGTATTATCGTACTGAGCTGTCCAAACCCGTAGATACAAAACTTATTTGTAGTGTATTGTGAGTTGGTCGCTTTCTGCATAACTATGTATATTTGTAACCTTTGTCAGATCCTTCAGGATATGTCAAAAGACACTTACGTCTTTACAATCTGTACAACGAAGCCGAAAAATGGGGCTGCTGCCAACCCCATTCGTTTAAATAGCATGTGTATAACAGCCTGTTTAGTTGGCATCAGGCTTCTTGGCAGTGAGAAGAGAAGTGCTACCAGAGACATATCTTCAAGTAACACTTCTATTAGTTGGCTGTTTTCCAAGGTTTCTTGGGATCATTCTTGGCGTTATCTTATAAAATACGTCGAGAAACTTCTTTGATGTTCATGTAAAAAAATAAGGATAATTCTAAGATACCATGTATATAAGATTTGACATCTGCAAAGGATCTTGCCTCTAACACCCGGATAATCTTCCTTGTTTCGATGTGTGAATGTGTAATTCCAGTCATATACGTGAGTGTCGTATGAAAAATTGCAAAAAGTAAGATACATGGTTAATACATAATTGACAGCAATCTAAAATGAAAAGAGAAAATGTATTCCACAGTCACTAAGATGAGAAAACTCATATACTTATTCATAAGGCTACGAAATATACCAAGGAGTATCATTCTTTAACGCTCTTCCCAATGAAATGAAGACGGAATAAAATTATAGAAATTTCAAAACTAAATTGAAAAATCTTCTACAAAAAATAATCAAGATAGCACAATGAAAAAAATGTTACCAAAATCTATCAATATATACATACTTTTAAATGTTATTACAATACCTATTTAATTTTTAATTTTTATAACTAAATATAATGTTTCCTTGTCTATATCTTATTTACTTAATTTAATATCTAACATTTTTGTCTTCTTGTATTGTTTATATCTAACTAACTTAATTTAATAGCTTCATTTTTAATACTTAATATAATGTATCTTTGTCTATATCTTACTTCTTTTATATAATGTCTTTCACTAAGACATATACATATATGACAATGCTCCCCACTTTAACACGAGAATAAAACTTTAATTTAAAAGTGGGTAAGCGTGTAATATAAATGTGTATTAATTATATTATATTGAATACAGCCATTCTTAAGTTTGTATATTTACATTTACATAAGCCTCGATAAGATATTCCAAATAAATATATATTTTTCAGTTTAAAAAAGGTTACTTATTTTCTATAAAAACTTATTTTGTGTCCATACTTTGCATTGTAACAACACACATATTTTTTGGGCACATTCTTTTGAATGCGGTCTAGCTGTAAAAACACTTATTTAGTTTTGTCTATTTATAAAAAATCTTCACCTGCTAAAATCTTACCAATAATGGATCCCGACTTTTGATTTTGCTACGTTCCGCATTAGAATTTATTATATGTTTTATGTGTGTATCGATCATAAAACTATTTCAATGATGTATGTAGTTATTCAATATTAACAGAATTCTAGACTCGTTTTTTTTTCTTTTCGGTTTGCCAAGTTTATTTCTTATGCAGTCGGTTTTTTTTTTGATATTTTAAATTAACTTATTTTATTTTACACTTTTTAGTTAGGATTACAATTTTTATGGTAATTAACAAAAAATGTATGCCTAATTTGTTTGTTTCTCACTGTTTTAAGTAGCGCTTTAGGTGGTTAAAATCATCTTTTAAAGCAGTAAAATTCCGGGTTTATCATTCTATTTTAAGAATTATATTGAAAAATATTATGGTAATTATTTTTCACGTTAATAAGACCTTATTATGTGATTATATACGAACTTTATGACATATTTATTAAAAGTATTGAAAATTTAAGTGAGAATGGTAGCTTACGAACTTTAAATCGTTATATATCCTAAATGGTCGAAATTAAAAACAATAAGAGAAACCTTAAGATGAATTTCAAATACCAATTCAGTGATACCCCATTGAACATAGTTCGTCGACTTACATTTTTATCTTTTGTGCATCTGGTTGTCGCCATATTGAAATTTGATTACTGCGACTTTGGTGATTAATTAAGACAAATCGATTGACGTAAGAATCATCAAAATCGGCCCACGCGTTTGGTCTCTAGAGCGCCACAAAGGAACAAACGGGTAAAAAGAACATCCATAAAATATTGAGTAAAGCAACTGCAAGACTATTTTAATTGAATTACCTTTTACATTCTTGTAACTGTAAAACTTTTTATTTCACAACATTTCAAAATGGTTTTTAATTACCAGGAAGACGAATTTAATTAATTTTGCCGCGTCGCTTTTTCAGTTACAAAACAGTTTTGGGAGGTAGTTTTTTTGGGTAATTGGATCGCTATCTGCCATTTTCGGCGGCAAGTCATTTATTTGACCGACGTAAAGCAACACCACTTCATAGAAAGTGATAAGCTAATGATGTCACGTCCGTCGAAAATTCTTTTAAAAAGTAAAAATTTCTATAATAATTGCTCAAATTTCTTCGTTAAACAGATTTCTTACGGTGCTCGGGAAACAAAGACGGCGAGCGCCATTCAATATCATATATAAACGAATATTTGTATAATATTTTTTATTAATTGTTATTATTAGGTCCTTACATATGAAATTGGCGTTTTGCCGTACTGGCAAATTTGATCTCAAATATCTTCTCTTTGGTTAGGAATTCCAAATCCAAATTTATACAGCTATTTACTCATATATTTGTGTTTTGAAAATTATAATTCACTTGTTTTTTCCTCAATTGTTTTTTTCTTTGCGTCACTTAGTTTACAGAATGAAAAACTTGAAATATCGCGTTATTTGCGAGTACGAGTTCCACCGTTGCACCAGTGCTGCAGAAACGGCTCGAAGGATTAATGATGTGTATGGCGACGGTGCCGCAAAAGAAAACACAGTGCGTTTTTGGTTCCAACGTTTTCGTTCTGGAAATTTCGACCTGCAGGACAAGCCCCGTGGACGGCCGGAGACCAAAGTTGATAATGAAGAATTGAAGGCTATTGTGGAAGCGGATCCATCGCAAACCACATCCGAGTTAGCTGCAGGCTGCGGTGTTAGTGATAAGACTGTTTTAATCCACTTGAAGCAAATTGGTAAGGTGAAAAAGCTTGAAAGGTGGGTACCTCACGAATTGAGTGAAGCAAATCAACAAACGCGCGTTGACTGCTGCGTTGCATTACTCAACCGGCACAATAATGAAGGGATTTTAAATCGAATCCATTACCTGTGATGAAAAGTGGATCCTGTACGATAATCGGAAGCGCTCATCGCAATGGCTGAACCCTGCCGAACCAGCCAAACCATGCCCCAAGCGAACATTGACTCCAAAAAAGTTACTTGTGAGCGTTTGGTGGACTAGTGCTGGTGTCGTTCACTACAGCTTTCTTAAATCTGGCCAGACGATTACGGCAGATGTCTATTGTCAGCAACTGCAAACCATGATGGAACAGCTAGCTGCTAAACAACCGAGGCTGGTTAATCGCTCTAGGCCACTGCTGCTTCATGATAACGCTAGACCACACACTGCACACCAGACGGCTACCAAATTAGAGGAGCTTCAATTAGAATGTCTAAGACATCCACCGTACTCTCCGGACCTTGCCCCAACAGATTACCATTTTTTTCGAAATTTGGATAACTTCTTGCAAAGGAAAAAATTCAACTCCGATGGGGCAGTCCAAACCGCCTTCAAAGATTTTATTGATTCCCGTCCGAATGGTTTTTTTAGTAAAGGGATCGATGAACTACCTATGAGATGGCAAAAGTGCATAGATAGCAATGGTACATACTTTGATTAAATAAATATATTATAATAAAAAAAAATCGGCTTTATGTTCCTCCCATACTAAACGTCAATTTCATATGTAAGGACCTAATATTTGTAAAAAAACATACTTTCCTCGCTTTAATTGAAACCTTGACTTTACTAAGTCTTGTTTGTAAAAGAAATTGTTAAATAAAAAATGGAAGATTTTATTATATTTGTTTATTTATATTTAATTTAAATATAAAATTTAGGTTTGACTGCCTGTCTCACTAGAAATATCTGTATTGAGACAGGCATAGTTTTTAATTCATTGTTACGTTGTTAACTTTGCCTGTCTCACAGATTTTTCTATTGAGACAGGCATAGTCCAAAAATCTGTACAATTTTTAATATAGAAATAAATAAATAATTATGATATATGCACTTAGATTTATTTCCAAATCATTCTCTTCTCGCAGTTTCATATTTATCCTCCTTCTTCGCAATATTTGACTGTAGTTAGTTCTTTTTCTTGTATTATTACCGGAAACGCTCAAATTGAATCGTAAGGTGTTTAAATAGTAATAATTATTCCGAATTTTCTAACCATCTTTTGGCTATGGATCTTTATTTTGGTATTAATAAGGGTTTACAAATTTAACATAAAAATTATACAAAATCACAGTTTGATAAATTAGAAATTTTGGAAATAAGAAAAAGTGTTAATAGTAAATTGAATATTATAAATAACCAGGTCATTTTTACAAATAGTTATCTTTTATATTTATTTTCATGTTAATTAGGTGTTTTATTATTATTCATTTTCCATATATAACTTTTTAATATTTTGATTATTTATACTTCGATTTTGTACATTTGTTATCTTGATGTAGAAGCCATTGGCTTTGAATTTTTTTCAATAAAAAAGTGGTTTATACAAAGTTAATTTCTTTAAATAATTATATAATTTCACCACAAAATAATTTTGCTTTGTTTGAAGTAGAAGTCATATTTTAACGTTTAAATTTTCAGTTGGTAGTTCTCGAAACTAGTCGTGTATAACTTAAACTCAAAAGTGATCTAATACAAGTATTTTATTTATATATAAATTATCATGTCATTCCACAAAGTTAATGCCAAATCAATAAATAAAATATTGTTTACTTTCGCTATTTGTTATTTCTAAAAATAATAAATGCCAGAGCACTAAAGCCAATATAATTAATAAGCAATTGAATTTCACGAATTACCCATTATTTGATATATTCCCCATTTCAGAGTCTACTTGTTCGATTACCCCCACAACACCTGCGATGAAAATGAACCTGTTTATCAATATAATTAATGAATCGATAGTATGTGTCCGTCCTTACGTATGGTGTATTTGTATAATTAGTTTTAGTTATATTAAGCTGTTCCGCACTGCCCTGGACAGAGAAACTTTCTCCCAGATGATCGCCGACGTCGGGGGGACCCGACAGGGCACATGAAGAAGAAGAAGAAGCTCTAGCCCGAATGTCTAACAGAACGATAATTCGATTTGTATTGGTTTATCGCTTATGTTTAGTAAGCCTTTGTTTCGGTAACATAAAAAAAGATTGGGAAAATAGGTATTATAGTCACTCTAGGCATATTAAATACTGCTTCGCGGAGTAACATAAGATGGTGTCTCTTGTATGGGATATTTTTTCTTAAATTTGTGCGTCTACCTACTCATGTACTTGCGGTGGAAGTTTTACTTATAAACTAAAATAAATACAAAATTATATACTAATGACGCTCAAGGTATTGAGTTGTAAAAATCTACACTGATCATTCTCGATTATTTTCTCGAATTCAATGAAAAGAAATTAAAATCATACTTACAGAAAGGTAACCTCAAATCAATGGTTCATGTCTTAGATAAGCCCTGGTCTTATATTTTTAACGGGCTAGGTAAAATCGGTGGTGGCTATTTCATGCAGTTGCCGCGGTGCTTTCCGCGCATCTGACGTTCGAGTCCTTTTCCAGCCGACTAATTTAATTTTTCTAGCCATGAATTCGAGCGAAATTATTAGACACACCCTCCCCATCCAATTATGCCATAGGATAATAGGGATTGAGTGATGGAACAATATATAGTCCTGAGGGATACAATATCTACCACATTTCTCAGACTTCTATCTATATATGTATCCCATTTTCCTAATATTATTACTGCACACTAATTCGAAGTGCATTTAGCGGTCTCGCATTTTCGCTACTTGCCCTGCTACATGCATTCCCGCTACACACGCGCAACTTCCGTTACCCTAAATGCGTCAAAAGAAAAATACTTTAATAATATACTCACAGATGTCATTATAAAATGGCAGCAGACATAATATTTGTCAATCCTTTCGGGTGCTCACGCTAAATTACACGCTACAACTATACGCTACAACACGTTTTCACCGGTCCGACATCTAGGCTCGGTCTTGTTTATTGATAAGTCGCGGAACACTTCGTAGAAAAGTTGCAACTTGGAGACATCGTATCGTATAATTCATCGGTCATTCGTACCACGTGTTTGCAAATTGCTTTCAATTTTTTGTACTCCTCGGGCAAATTTGCGACTATGGTGTGTTATTTACAATTTTTACAAAGAGAACGCAAAAAATTTGCGAAATATTTTTACGATCGGTGATCAAGTTAAAGGTATGTATGTACATGGATTTATTGAGAAGTTTTTGTTAAGTAATACCTTTAAATCTTATAGTTTCACCATTCTGCGGATATTGTTAATATCCCACCAATATCGTTACTCACAGCTTACAAGGGTAACAGGTATTTGATGCAATAAAAATCGTCCGTAAAATAAATAAAACTGCTTTTTTAATTTACCTTTAAAGGGTGAAAAAGGCATGCTAAAAAATGTGGTCAGATAATTGCACACATGGCAACCGCATCTCTAGAAAAGTCCGTAGAATCACGGAAAGTAACCGCAATGTAACATTTTAAGGAGGTTGTTTTTTTAATACGTCAATTACTGCATTTAAATTAAATTATATTGTATAAATACACACCACAGAGATTTTAATCCCTATCTTTATTTTAACTTCTCTTCTTTGAAAATATTAAACGTCCAGCTTCCTTCGCACGCGTAGATTTTTGGTGCACTGTTTGGATCGTCATAGAACTTTCGCGAACCTTCTAGTACATTCTCCTTCCAGAACTTTCAAGAAATTTATCGAATGTAAAGGAACCTTCTAGACACACCAACAAATTCCGCACTCAGTTTAGAACCTTATAGAACTTTCTGGAACCTTCTCCTTCCAGAAATTTCTAGAGCAGGTTTTTCCGGAACCTTCTAGACTCACCAAAACAGTCGGCGCGCCCATTTTGAAACAATCTGAAGCATTTCCGGCCTTCCCATAATAAAACAATGTGCTAGAAAGCACATTCTTGTCACACACTCCCACCCACGCACAGCCACCCCCACCAAACTTACATATTTTCGATGTGACACCAAGGGCTATCCATCACCATAACCACCGGTGGGTGGTTGTGGCTAGTTGTGGAGAAAACTTGGCAGTTAATAGAAGAAAAATAAAATAAAAATTAAACGAGACGTACATAGGTATATGTCGGTATTCGGAGTTCGTCGTACTTAAATAAGAAGATTTGTATATTTTTACGTATTTTTCTCAAAGTAAATGCCTTTATTTGCGAAGTCCGATTTCTCCGGTCTGATTGACAGCTGGGCTCTGGCGCAAACGTAACAACCACATAATTATTATGTTTCTATTTAAATTACATTTAATAAGTATTAATGCTGTATTTAAAGCTTATAGAAAAAAAATATTTCACATGCACTTATTAATTTCTTCTCCCACAGCGTCCTGATGTAAAATTATGCCAAAATTGTCATTGTCACGTCGGACCATGGAAAAGAGAAATATTGTTGGGCTCTATTTATATACGAAGTTTGACGGATAACCGTCATGTTCTTCTTTCTCTCTCTGACCACACCACCGACGTACACTTACGTCTCGTTTATTTTTATTTCGTATTTTAAGTGTTGGGGACTAAAGATCTGACATCCCAATATCGCTATTTTCAGAATAGCACAGAATATATGCCACCTTTATTCAATCACATATTTTAATTACTACACGCGTTACATATTCTTCAGAATGTACAATTTATATTTTATGTACAATATAATTTATAGATTCAATTCGTCGAATTGAAACATTTATTTCGTAAATTGTACTTCTGATTGGGTGAATTGCGATAATAATAATAAAATTAATAATAAATGGGATGGGCAGACGGTTTTGAAGTTTAAGTTATATTAATTATGACAGTTATAATACTGTAATTATGCTGATAGTAACGTTAACTTTGATTTTGACCTCGACGTTGATATTGTCATAGAATCGTGGCTGTAGGAGGCAAATGAAACACTATATTATTTTTTGAATATTTATTTTCTTTGTTTGTTACATATATACCTACATATATTTAAATACCAAACTGCACATCAGTTTTACGGCTTATTAAGAACAATTCAAACTTTTATTTAATGCGAAAAGTACTGTTCTTAAATTCCTTCTAAATGTTTCTAAAATATTTATTTCATGAACTAATTAACCATGTTCGTAATTCGCATTAATTATTTTCGCTGCACTTTTAACACCTATGAATAACTTCTCTCTCATGTACTGATGCACGTTACTTAAATCACTCAGGTTCGCACTAGAAAACTTCTCGCTTGTCGGTAGGTGCTTTCTTGATTTACTATCGGTGGAATTACACACGCGCTATCAATACATGTCTCATGATTTTGCTTGTCTATGGATTCCTATGGCGTTAGCCGGCCGTCACAACTGTTGCGCATTTACCAGTCCATCCCTTTTTTATAGATAATGTCACTTCCTCAATGTTCCCTGAAAACTTTTGACCGTACGAGATTTTGATTATGATGAAAACGTGACGACGATGAAAATGATGTTGATGATAACCTTTATGATGTTCGACGACGAATTCCCTTCCATCTCTTTCCTCCGGTGTTGCGAATAAGATGTAACTTGATAGTTGCTCTCAGTTGACGGTCTGTTTTAAGATAAATAAAATAATATGAAAATAAATTTTCAGAGAAAGTATACTTCACAGTAAGTGTATGAATCATAATGCAGGATTCGTTATAAAACGCACGCTGTATCTCGTTGTGAATATTTACTGATGGGTGTTACTTAATAGCCAACATGTTATAAGAATTCTGGGTTTTTTCAAGAGTTAGCCAACAATTCTCTGAAGCTGAAGTTTCAAATATTGCAATTAATCGATCATTTCAACAATGATGTAATATTTCGCCGAATTTCAATCATTTCTCATGCTAAGCAAGGCATGCATACATTTCGTCTTAGCATCATGGTGCTTCGGTTTCGATCTACAGAGTACTTCTCCTCATCCTGATCTTTTTTAATGTAAAATCTACCTCGCTTTGTCGCTGTCATTACGGTGTTAACGATACACAGCCTAAACTATCCAGCGCCATCTGTAGTATTTTATTGTTGAGCCATTGATTCCAGAATTCTCCAGATCCTTCCATCTAATCAGTAGTCATCTTTCAACACTGCTTTGCAACCGTACATCCTGTATTGTCACATACAAGACAAGCATGAAAGACGTACACATTACATCCCTTTTGTATTAATTAATTTGGCTGCATTTCTTTAAAAAAGTAGAATTTAAATTGTGTCGATTGATGTGCAAGTTGACAGTTGTTCAAGAACTTTGTACATTGGACAATGTTTTGACAATGTGGCTTGATTGGAAAGCGCCAAACTTTGAGGTTTACACGAAGGATTGTAGAATCGATTATCCATTACCACAAGACTAAGTTTAATGAACGGGCATTTGTGGTAGCAGGGGAACTCTCTACCCTCCGTAATATGGAACAATGCATCAGAAACATTGTTTTAATAAAATACAGAAAAGTCAGTTTTTGAAAAATTTAAGTTCGCAATCTATAATACTGGTATAGGACAACACACTTTTTGTGTAAAGCATCCTTGAAGTGATTTTTTTTTTTGCTGCATAAATTATCATTTTTATTATTATTGTTCAATATTTATTAGGCACTTATAAAATAAAGTCGAGATCTGTCCATGCGGTACGCAGAGCACATCTTTATTTTAGTGTTTCTCTATAATCTCTCCTATTTCTGATTTCTACGCTTCAACTAGTCTCTCTATTTTATTAAAGATCGCTCTTGGCTCCTATGCATAAAGGGTGATCACCAATTTCCCTAGATTGTCTCCAGTTCTTCCAGCAACATGTGTGAAAAACATGAGAATATTTTTCTTACGTGTTGTAAAGAGTTGTTCTTCAGTATGGAATTAATGAAAAGTATGCCCATTCGTTTATCGAGCGAATAAATGAGACAGCAACATCTTATCGGATTGTTCTTCCTATGTATAATATTTCAGTCTCCTAAATGTTCGGCTCTTTCCTCGAAATGTGGGACTTAATTATTTGTATCTTCTTCCTCTTCAGCCTTCTTCTGTCCACTGCTTGATAGAGGCCTCTTGCAATTCTTCTCTTCATCTCTGTCTTAACCGTTCCGTATCCAAGCGCCACCAGCAATCGATATACTGTCGTTGGTCTATTTTAATTTATTTACACTTTATTGCAGGGGCGTGCAGTGGGAACATAGCAGCCTGACTTTTACGTAACCAATTATTGGAAAAAAAATCGGAATACAACGGAGTAGCTTGTTGGTCTTGTGGTTAGGACACTCGCCTCGTGATCCAAAGGTCGCGGGTTCGAACCTCGCTCCAGACTAGCAAGTTAGTCCTATTTTCATAGCACAAGCGTTTAGCTTAGTTTGAAAATAGTAAGAATATTGATGTGACACGTATTCCGTGTTCGCATCTCTATTTTTTTTTTTTAAAAAGTAAAACAAAAAAGAACATGTATTTCATAATACTTCTATCACAATAATTATCAAAGTATTCATATTTTGATATACCATAATAATATTTCGCATAAATATTTAACTTATATTTTTTTTCCAAAATATACGTTTACAAAAAGGTCATGCTTCAATGTTCCCACTGCACGCGCCTGTTTTACTGTAAGGGTTTTTGTCTCCAGTCCGTAAGTTTTCATTGGTGGCATGCATGCATCAAATACCTTTATTTTATTGGTATAGAAGCTGATAAACTTCTGGTGTTTATAAAATAATAACGTGTTTGAAAGTAGTTCACCCTCCCACAAAGAATCTTTTCGGAGACTCTCTGCTGCTTATGGAAGCAAAGTCGGCAGCCGATAGCATACATACTCGATTGCTGTTTGACCGGTAGGAAATTGGTAGATGTAATTCACACCGTAATGATTATTTAATTTGCAAAAACGTTCGGGGTACAGAACAAGCTAGGAGTTATTCGAACCGCCATGCTTTGAACCAATCCGGAAACAAATGTAGAACGCTCAATTGTATAGAAATCACACAAGTGTTTCTTCCTTAACACGGTAATTTCTAACAATTACGGCAACATTTTTAATGAATTTGAATATTTCCTGATTAAAAAAAAATATTCTACTGTTGCGCTAGCAAAATACAGACACCGCATAATAACGCTTTGAGCAACATCATTTATTATTATACGACTTAACAGAATTTATACCGCTTTTACGCTAAGTGCCAACCAAGACTGGATTTTTTCACGATCGTATTAAAGTTGAGTTACATCGACATGCGGTTTAATTAGCGAAGAAATACACCGTTTTAATGATCCTAATTGAATAATTTTATATGACATTGAACTTTATGGCCAGCTGTGTTTTTGTTTACAACTATGTCATTTTTACAGTGGATGGAAGTCTTACATCACGGAAATACACGCATGGCAATCTGAAGACTTTTAAACGTTGATTCAACAATGAATATTACACTCACAGCTGTATTTGCAATATCGTTACACGAGTGAAGTAATTCATATATAAAGGTGATTGAATTTACATTATTATATAATATTTAATCGATGATGGAAGAACTCATCTATTTGTGTATTTTAACATCACCAGAAGCATCCGGATGTTGAATTTTAAATCAGTTTTTAACTCATTTTATATCATGAATACTTTGTCATATATACTAAGGTAATACAATAACAAGCAACACCTGCCTGACCCACTGATTGCCCGAAAGCCGATTATCCCTCTAGAAAAAATATAAACATAGAAGTTATATACATTTGTTAACAAAAAAAAACGTGCGTAAATTGTTTAAACTATCAAACTGATAGATAAAAATTTAAAACTAAATTTTGAAGAATTATTTTTGCAGCAGTTAAGAATAGTTTATTTCATACCTAAAAATTGTAATGAAAAAGTTAAAAAAAATACTATTAAATCCAAATTAAATAATAAAATGGTCCTATATACCCTTAAACAACAAAAACAATGTTTATGGTTATTTAATGTTTTTGTGTTTAATTTCTCGAACTTCGTATTTATTTTTTATAAAATTTAAAATTTATCATATTAAAACTGTCAGTCTATCGGCCTGAACCCACCAAACAGCTTTTTTTTACTCCCTTTCTTTTAACTAGTAGCGCCTGCTTGCTTGCTTGTCTGAGGAAAAAACTTTGGATCGATTTTTAACCCTTTACCTTGATCCAATCGAGCTGAAACTTTGCAGGCTGACCGTGGCGAAGATAAAAATGATCTAACAAATTTTCGCTTTAAAAAAATTAATAATTATAGTATAATTTTGGATTTTTAGAAATTTTAATGGTTTTTTCAAATTGGAATCATTCTACATGAGTAATTAGCCCGACGCGTTGATAGACACGAAACCTGATTCAAAGCGAAAGGGAGTGAAAAAAACTTGGTTTTTATGGGTTATTTTTTCTAAATACTTTACTCAAAATAGCAGAGCTCAATATTCGTAATATTTATTAATTAAAATTTGATTGATTGTTAATATCATATGATTTTCTGGATGGAGTGCTTTTGTGTAGTGACCAAATTATTGCTTTAGGTTCTTCAATCATGGCGCTCTATGCTTGCCAGCGAACCGATTTTAAAAAATCTTTTCTTACACTATGAAGTGCAAGATATGACACTTCTCTTCGTATTGAAGTAGTTGCATTTTTGTTGTTTTAAATAGTACTAATTCAAATTCCATCCAGTTTATTTTGTAAAATATATTTTTATAGCATATTCCACGAAATTTCTTAATGCTAAATTTAATTTAAATTTAATCTAAATTTCTTAAGGCATTTGATTTCAACAAAAGGATCCCATATTTAATTTGTCATGGTGCCCGATTAATCTGTCAAGAATAATTAATCTTATGGTTTATTAGTCAACTGTCACACCTGTTGTTTTTCCGATTTGATTTTATTTACAATATTATAAAAAAATATACCTTTAATAGTTTTGGTTATGTCATTCAAAACTTTAAAAGCTTATGTAAATTGTGCGAACCTCGCTAATTTATTCCAATTTTGATATAAAAAAGCATTTTCGGAATTTTTTTATGTTTTATGTATTAGAATGGGAACCAGAAACATTTTGCCATAAATGGTTGTTAACCTTTTTCAAGGTTAACTAATTTGAATAAAATTCTCTACAGCAAATTGAAGCTAGCCTTTTAGTAATTTTTTTTGAGCGATTTTTACTTTTTTTTTTTAAAAACATTACACAATGTATCCTCCCGTTTTGAAACGCACGTCAATTTTATAAGACTACATATCGCCAAAAGAAAATTACTTTAATAATATGCTCACAGATGTCATTATAAAATGGCAGCAGACATAATATTTGTCAATTCTTTCGGGTGCTCACGCTAAATTACACGCTACAACTATACGCTACAACACGTTTTCACCGGTCCGACATCTAGGCTCGGTCTTGTTTATTGATAAGTCGCGGAACACTGTAGAAAAGTTGCAACTTAGAGACATCGTATCGTATAACTCATCGGTCACTCGTACCATGTACCTGCAAATTGCTTTCGATTTTTTGTACTCCTCGGGCAAATTTGCGACTATGGTGTGTTATTTACAATTTTTACAAAGAGAACGCAAAAAATTTGCGAAATATTTTTACGATCGGTGATCAAGTTAAAGGTATGTATGTACATGGATTTATTGAGAAGTTTTTGTTAAGTAATACCTTTAAATCTTATAGTTTCACCATTCTGCGGATATTGGTAATATCCCACCAATATCGTTACTCGCAGCTTACAAGGGTAACAGGTATTTGATGCAATAAAAATCGTCCGTAAAATAAATGAAACTGCTTTTTTATTTTACCTTTAAAGGGCAAAAAAGGCATGCTAAAAAAAGTGTGGTCAGACAATTACACACATGGCAACCGCATCTCTAGAAAGGTACGTAGAATCACGGAAAGAAACCGAAATGTAACATTTTAAGGAGGTTGATTTTTTAATACGTCAATTACCTACTGCATTTTAATCAAATTGTATTGTATATATACACATCACAGAGATTTTGATCCCTATCTTCATTTTTACTTCTCTTTGAAAATATTAAACTACTAGCTGTGCCCGTGCGATTTTTAGTACACTGTTTGGATCGTCATAGAACTTTCGCGAACCTTCTAGAACATTCTGATTTCAGAACTTTCAAGAAATTTATAGAATATACAGGAACCTTCTAGACACACCGACATATTCCGCCACTCATTTTAGAACCTTATAGAACTTTAGAGAATTTTCTAGCACCTTCTCCTTCCATAACTTTCTAGAGCAGGTTTTTCCAGAACTTTCTAGACTCACCGACACAGTCGGCGCGCCTATTTTGAAACAAAAATATTTTGAAAAAAAAACAAAAAAGCATTTGCGGCTCACACTCCCACCCACGTACAGCCACCCCCACCAAACTCGCATATTTTAGATGTGACACCAAGGGCTATCCACCACCATAACCACCGACGGGTGGTTTTGGATAAGACTTGGCAGTTAATAGACGAAATCATAAAATAAAAATTAAACGAGACGTACGTAGGCATACGTCGGTATTCGGTGTTCGTCGTACTGAAATAAGAAGATTTGTATATTTTTACGTATCTTTCTCAAAGTAAATGCCTTTATTTGCGAAGTCCGATTTTTCCGGTCTGATCTGACAGATGGGCTCTGGCGCAAACATAACAACCTCATAATTATCGTGTTTTGATTGAAATTACATGAAATAAGTACTTATGCTGTATTTAAAGCTTATAGAAAAAAGATTATTTCACATGCACTTATTAATTTCTTCTCCCATAGCGTCCTAATGTAAAATTATGCCAAAATTGTCATTGTCATGTTGGACCATGGAAAAGAGAAATATTGTTGGACTCTATTTATATATGACGTTTAACGGATAACCGCCATGTTCTTCTTTTTCCCTCTAACTACACCACCTACGTTCACTTACAAATCGTTTATTTCTTATTTTTATTTTCGTATTTTAAGTGTTGGGGACTAAAGATCTGACATCCCAATATCGCTATTTTCAGAATAGCACAGAATAAATGCCACCTTTATTGAATCACATATTTTAATTACTACACGCGTTACATATTCTTTAGAATGTACAATTTATATAACATTCTTATAGATTCAATTCGTCGAATTGAAACATTGATTTCGTAAATTGTACTTCTGATTGGGTGAATTGCGATAATTGCACCATTGGGATGGGTAGACGGTTTTGAAGTTTTATTTATATTAATTATGACAGTGATAATACTGTAATTATGCTGATAGTAACGTTAACTTTGATTTTGACCTCGACGTTGATATTGTCACGGAATCGTGGCTGTAGGAGGCAAATGAAACACTATATTCTTTTTGAATATTTATTTTCTTTGTTTGTTACATATATACCTACATATATTTAAATACCAAACTGCACATCAGTTTTACGGCTTATTAAGAACAATTCAAACTTTTATTTAATGCGAAAAGTACTGTTCTTAAATTCCTTCTAAATGTTTCTAAAATATTTATTTCATGAACTAATTAACCATGTTCGTAATTCGCATTAATTATTTTCGCTGCACTTTTAACACCTATGAATAACTTCTCTCTCATGTACTGATGCACGTTACTTAAATCACTCAGGTTCGCACTAGAAAACTTCTCGCTTGTCGGTAGGTGCTTTCTTGATTTACTATCGGTGGAATTACACACGCGCTATCAATACATGTCTCATGATTTTGCTTGTCTATGGATTCCTATGGCGTTAGCCGACCGTCACAACTGTTGCGCATTTACCAGTCCATCCCTTTTTTATAGATAATGTCACTTCCTCAATGTTCCCTGAAAACTTTTGACCGTACGAGATTTTGATTATGATGAAAACGTGACGACGATGAAAATGATGTTGATGATAACCTTTATGATGTTCGACGACGAATTCCTTTCCATCTCTTTCCTCCGGTGTTGTGAATAAGATGTAACTTGATAGTTGCTCTCAGTTGACGGTCTGTTTTAAGATAAATAAAATAATATGAAAATAAATTTTCAGAGAAAGTATACTTCACAGTAAGTGTATGAATCATAATGCAGGATTCGTTATAAAACGCACGCTGTATCTTGTTGTGAATATTTACTGATGGGTGTTACTTAATAGCCAACATGTTATAAGAATTCTGGGTTTTTTCAAGAGTTAGCCAACAATTCTCTGAAGCTGAAGTTTCAAATATTGCAATTAATCGATCATTTCAACAATGATGTAATATTTCGCCGTATTTCAATCATTTCTCATGTCTAAGCATGGCATAAACACATCTCATCTTTGCATCATGGTGCTATGGTTTCGATCTATAGAGTACTTCGCCTTATCCTGATCTTTTTTAATGTAAAATCTACCTCTCTTTGTCGCTGTCATTATGGTGTTAACGATACCACAGCCTAAACTATCCAGCGCCATCTACAGATGTTACTACAGTATTCCATTGTTGAGCCATTGATTCCAGAGTTCTCCAGATCCTTCCATCTAATCAGTAGTCATCTTTCAACACTGCTTTGCAACCGTACATCCTGTATTGTCACATACAAGACAAGCATGAAAGACGTACACATTACATCCCTTTTGTATGAATTAATTTGGCTGCATTTCTTTAAAAAAGTAGAATTTATATTGTGTCGGTTGATGTGCAAGTTGACAGTTGTTCAAGAACTTTGTACATTGGAAAATGTTTTGACAATGTGGCTTGATTGGAAAGCGCCAAACTTTGAGGTTTACACGAAGGATTGTAGAATCGATTATCCATTACCACAAGACTAAGTTTAATGAACGGGCATTTGTGGTAGCAGGGGAACTCTCTACCCTCCGTAATATGGAACAATGCATCAGAAACATTGTTTTAATAAAATACAGAAAAGTCAGTTTTTGAAAAATTTAAGTTCGCAATCTATAATACTGGTATAGGACAACACACTTTTTGTGTAAAGCATCTTGAAGTGATTTTTTTTTGCTGCATAAATTATCATTTTTATTATTATTGTTCAATATTTATTAGGCACTTATAAAATATAGTCGAGATCTGTCCATGCGGTACGCAGAGCACATCTTTATTTTAGTGTTTCTCTATAATCTCTCCTATTTCTGATTTCTACGCTTCAACTAGTCTCTCTATTTTATTAAAGATCGCTCTTGGCTCCTATGCATAAAGGGTGATCACCAATTTCCCTAGATTGTCTCCAGTTCTTCCAGCAACATGTGTGAAAAATATGAGAATATTTTTCTTACATGTTGTAAAGAGTTGTTCTTCAGTACGGAATTAATGAAGAGTATGCCCATTCGTTTGTCGAGCGGGTAGATGAGACATCAACATCTTATCGGATTGTTCTTCCTATGTATAATATTTCAGTCTCCTTAATGTTCGACTCTTTTCTCAAAATGTGCGACTTAATTATTTTGTATCTTCTTCTTCTTCAGCCTTCTTCTGTCCATTGCTTGATAATGGCCTCTTGCAATTCTTCTCTTTATCTTTGTCTTAACCGTTCCGTATTCAAGCGCCACCAGCAATCGATATACTATCGTTGGTCTATCTCTTTGATGGCTTTCCGATACTCTTTTGATTTGTTCAGAGTCCTCTGTCTAGCGATATGTAGTTTTACAAAACTGTTCTTGACATCGGCAAATTTGGTTATCAGTCTAATTTCTTCGTTTCATATTCTACTTTGAAAACTTACACATATGGTTTTATGAATCGTTGTGTGCATTTTAATTTATTTACACTTTACTGCAGGGGCGTGCAGTGGGAACATCGCAGCCTTTTACGTAATCAATTATTTGGAAAAAAATCGGAATACAACATGTATTTAATAATACTTCTATCACAATAATATTATCATAGTATTCATATTTTGATACACCATAATAATATTTCGCATAAATATTTAACTTATATTTTTTTTCCAAAATATACGTTTACAAAAAGGTCATGCTTCAATGTTCCCACTGCACGCGCCTGTTTTACTGTAAGGGTTTTTGTCTCCAGTCCGTAAGTTTTCATTGGTGGCATGCATGCATCAAATATCTTTATTTTATTGGTATAGAAGCTGATAAACTTCTGTTTTTTATAAAATAATCACGTATTTGAAAGTAGTTCACCCTCCCACAAAGAATCTTCTCGGAGACTCTCTGCTGCTTATGGAAGCAAAGTCAGCAGCCGATAGCATACATACTCAATTGCTGTTTGACCGGTAGGAAAGTGGTAGATGTAATTCACACCGTAATGATTATTTAATTTGCAAAAACGTTCGGGGTACAGAACAAGCTAGGAGTTATTCGAACCGCCATGCTG
Organism: Agrypnia vestita; assembly: GCA_016648135.1. Taxonomy (NCBI): domain Eukaryota; kingdom Metazoa; phylum Arthropoda; class Insecta; order Trichoptera; family Phryganeidae; genus Agrypnia; species Agrypnia vestita. The sequence goes on from JADDOH010018232.1 coordinate 20,815, forward strand.
TGAACCAATCCGGAAACAAATGTAGAACGCTCAATTGTATAGAAATCACACAAGTGTTTCTTCCTTAACACGGTAATTTCTAACAATTACGGCAACATTTTTAATGAATTTGAATATTTCCTGATTAAAAAAATCTATCCTACTGTCGAGCTAGCAAAATACAGGCACGGCGTAATAACGCTTTGAGCAACATCATTTGTTATTATACGACAACAGAATTTACACCGCTTTTACGCTAAGTGCCAAGACTGGATTTTTTCACGATCGTATTAAAGTTGAGTTACATCGACATGCGGTTTAATTAGCGAAGAAATACACCGTTTTAATGATCCTAATTGAATAATTTTATATGACATTGAACTTTATGGCCAGCTGTGTTTTTGTTTACAACTATGTCATTTTTACAGTGGATGGAAGTCTTACATCACGGAAATACACGCATGGCAATCTGAAGACTTTTAAACGTTGATTCAACAATAAACATTACACTCACAGCTGTATTTGCAATATCGCTATACGAGTGAAGTAATTCATATATAAAGGTGATTGAATTTACATTATTATATAATATTTAATCGATGATGGAAGAACTCATCTATTTGTGTATTTTAACATCACCAGAAGCATCCGGATGTTGAATTTTAAATCAGTTTTTAACTCATTTTATATCATGACTACTTTGTCATATATACTAAGGTAATACAATAACAAGCAACACCTGCCTGACCCACTGATTGCCCGAAAGCCGATTATCCCTCTAGAAAAAATATAAACATAGAAGTTATATACATTTGTTAACAAAAAAAAACGTGCGTAAATTGTTTAAACTATCAAACTGAAAAAATTTTGAAGAATTATTTTTGCAGTAGTTAAGAATAGTTTATTTCATACCTAAAAATTGTAATGAAAAAGTTTAAAAAAATACTATTAAATCCAAATTAAATAATAAAATGGTCCTATATACCCTTAAATAACAAAAACAATGTTTATGTTTATTTAATGTTTTTGTGTTTAATTTCTCGAACTTCGTATTTATTTTTTATAAAATTTAAAATTTATCATATTAAAACTGTCAGTCTATCGGCCTGAACCCACCAAACAGCTTTTTTTTACTCCCTTTCTTTTAACTAGTAGCGCCTGCTTGCTTGCTTGTCTGAGGAAAAAACTTTGGATCGATTTTTAACCCTTTACCTTGATCCAATCGAGCTGAAACTTTGCAGGCTGACCGTGGCGAAGATAAAAATGATCTAACAAATTTTCGCTTTAAAAAAATTAATAATTATAGTAAATTTTGGATTTTTAGAAATTTTAATGATTTTTTCAAATTGGAATCATTCTATATGAGTAATTAGCCCTACGCGTTGATAGACACGAAACCTGATTCAAAGAGAAAGGGAGTGAAAAAAACTTGGTTTTTATGGGTTAGTTTTTTAAATACTTTACTCAAAATAGCAGAGCTCAATATTCGTAATATTTATTAATTAAAATTTGATTGATTGTTAATATCATATGATTTTCTGGATGGAGTGCTTTTGTGTAGTGACCAAATTATTGCTTTAGGTTCTTCAATCATGGCGCTCTATGTTTGCCAGCGAACCGATTTTTAAAAATCTTTTCTTACACTATGATGTGCAAGATATGACACTTCTCTTCGTATTGAAGTAGTTGCATTTTTGTTGTTTTAAATAGTAGTAATTCAAATTCCATCCAGTTTATTTTGTAAAATATATTTTTATAGCATATTCCACGAAATTTCTTAATGCTAAATTTAATTTAAATTTAATCTAAATTTCTTAAGGCATTTGATTTCAACAAAAGGATCCCATATTTAATTTGTCATGGTGCCCGATTAATCTGTCAAGAATAATTAATCTTATGGTTTATTAGTCAACTGTCACACCTGTTGTTTTTCCGATTTGATTTTTTTACAATATTATAAAAAAATATACCTTTAATAGTTTTGGTTATGTCATTCAAAACTTTAAAAGCTTATGTAAATTGTGCGAACCTCGCTAATTTATTCCAATTTTGATATAAAAAAGCAGTTTCGGAATTTTTTTATGTTTTATGTATTAGAATGGGAACCAGAAACATTTTGCCATAAATGGTTGTTAACCTTTTTCAAGGTTAACTAATTTGAATAAAATTCTCTACAGCAAATTGAAGCTAGCCTTTTAGTAATTTTTTTTGAGCGATTTTTACTTTTTTTTTTTAAAAACATTACACAATGTATCCTCCTGTTTTGAAACGCACGTCAAATTTATAAGACTACATATCGTCGCTGTATATATAATAAAGCCAATGTACCGTTCAGTGCATTTTGGGAGGAACGAATCAATTTGTCAATTTTTCATATAAATAATAGAGATATACTTAAAAAAAATTGCCGTTCATCTGGAAAGACTGCCTAAGTAAGTAATTAAAATATTTTTTATAAACCTATTCTGTGCAATTATTTTTAAAACAGTTTCATTCGTTTATCTCAGAATGTACTAAAACGGCACATTTGCTTTATAACGATATGGTATTACAAAGCTAGTCCACAATAATTGATAGGAAGATTGCTGCTTTAATTATGAATCGAAAATGTTCAAGCAATGACATCA
>JADDOH010018234.1:0-27216 GCA_016648135.1 Agrypnia vestita
CCTCGATTCCGTTTCGTAAAATATTTATTTTAATAAATGATTTGAATTAAAATGACGTCTTATTATCTCTGCCTACACGTGCGGAGAAATAACGTAACAGTAAGTTATCTAAGAATTAGTTAAGAATATTTAAAAAAATGGAGAAAATTCAGAAAATGAACTTATTTGACGCTAGCGTTCCGCCGGCCATGTTTTCAAGCATATCCCTTCTTTATCGACACTCCGAAATATTTGTATCAACACATGGAAGCACCAAAACATGTGTATTGAAAAAAAAACAAACACACAACACGTTCTAAGCAACGATTGTATACGGCACTGCCCAGCAACGCCGTTTAGAATGTAACGATTTTAGAATGTAACGATTCCATTATCAAAATTATTCCAAAACTTATCGCTCGCTCGCCTGTGGGTTCATTCACATCGCGGCAAAATTAAAACCACCTCAATACCAGTTATGTTAGCACTAACGTAAAAAGGTACTACAGTTGTATTACAGAAATCCGCAGCGGCGATAATCACAAACAAGATTTTCTACGCAAAACAAGAAACTGCTACGCAAGTTCAATCCGAGGCATTTTCAAATATAAACATACTGCTACACGTTCCCGACAATACTGCCACCGTCGCGGAAAATCTTGCGACACCCGGTAAAAAGAAACATTTCAATTCAATAATGTAAAATACTTGGCATTACGCTAAGATTGTTGCTATTTGCTACGTGGCTCCGTATTGACTTCCATTTTTAACGTGTGGGCCAAGGAGCTTGGTTTGAAAAAGTATCGAAGGATAACATTCTAATCGTCCGTTGCACGAGCCGCGACGTTGTTACGTCACTTGGAATGTTTATCAACACGCAGCAGAGTACGGAATTGACAAAGTTAAAAATAATTAATATTAAACGTGTTAAAGACGGTTTCACAGTAGGCGAAAGCGATTGGATGGCGATCGAAATAAAATATTGTACGAAATTATTGTACCTCTCTGGGCTGTTCGATCTAATATATATAGGATAGCAAATTTGCGACGGAATAAAAAATGTCCCATTTATTATATTTTCTACTGTATCAAGCAACCCAAGAAGAATACCGAAATATACAAATACAAATGCTAAACCGACTAGAGAGAAGATTATCAGTCTTTGATTTCATCTCATTCAAACATTTACACATACCATACCTGTAAAGATGAATAAGGTAGTAAGTAAGATGAACTAAAAAAAATGAGCCAATTACATAACTAACCAACTTATCATCACGCCGTTCCCCCGTGGGGATAGGCAGAGAGAATGGAGCGCCGCACTCTTCTACCCTCTGACACACTACTCCAACAAGCTCCGACAAGCTCGTCGATTGTCGAGACTCCTAAAAGGACCATCTTCAGTTATCTCGTTAACCTGGTCATGCCAAGTCTTCCGCGCTATCAACATTCTATTCTATATCTGGTGCCGTCAACACTTGCGTCATATAGCTTTCTTAAAATTCGCTCAGCATGACCAAACCATCTGAAAGACGTTTTTCCATAACGCGGCTTTCGGTAGGAGTTGACTGGTAGAAATAAAAAAGATAAAGCGTTATATTAATAAAATGATAAAAACCTTGCAGAAATTCCAATTGTAATTGCAAGCACAAACAAAGTGCATATAATTTACGCCCTCGAAAGCAGTAATCAGTCCGTCCTCTACCTCCGCGGGTAAAGGTCGTCCTCCTGATGACGTTGAATAAGCATTCAACGAAACATCGAGAATCGTTTCTCGGAAAAACATACGGTCCGTATAAAATATCCGCAACCAGTTACAGTTGAATATGTAATTGCAAGGTTTTTATTATTTTATTTTACTTGTATTAAAAGCAATGAATTTTTCATATTCGATGTAAGTTACTGCGATGATAGTCCAACGTTTTACAAAAAATAAATTAGAAATATTGAAAAAAAATGCAAATTATTAAATCATAATTAAATCAGGAACTTAATCCTGCAAGGTTATCAATGTTTTCCTGTATGCGTGGAGCACAATATATAAAAAGTATAAAAACTTCAAAACGCATTAGGCTTTCTTCACCGGGAGAGAAGAGATTTATTAAACACGACATAAATCTCACCGCAACGCGGGTGGCAGAACAGTAATAAATAATTAATTTAATATCCGCGCTGCGGTCGCGTCGCCGTCGCCGTCGCCGTCCGTTCCGTCGCTGCGGTGGGCGCCCGCCTTAAATCGTGACGTCGGCGGCGGGGCGCATGCCAAGTTTGCAAAAGCTTCAATTCAATCTAAATTATTTACCAATAAGCGCGGCGTTCTCAAATTATCGGCGCGTTGCTACACGCGGGCCGATCGCGTGCCAAATCATCGGGCACCGTTGGTGTATTTCACGTACGTGCATCTAACGGCTGAAATTAGGCGGTGCAAGTGTGCGCGCTTCGTATATCCACTCTCCGCTGCTTAAACCATAGACGTACTATAAATATAGACTAGTCGCTAAAAAACAAATCTGAGACATTTAGTTTCGGCTATCTTCTATTGCGTACCAAATGTATCAGAAAGAGAGAGAATTTATTTTCATAACCACGTGTAAGAAAGGACGATAAAACATAATTTTTAACAACGAATGCATATGAAGTTAATTGCGGTGTTTATTCTATGGTATTTTATCTTTCTTTCTTATAGCGCAGCATACGAGTAAAAGAGATACAAATAAAAACAGGATTGTCTATTGTAATAATATATATTAGTATATATAATAGATTAAGATATAATTATATATATAATATTAATACAATATGTCCCGCGATGTCCGTGTTTATGTTCATTGTAATTCGTGTGGTCGTTCTGTGTAGCGGATATTTTGGTTTGTAACTAGTCTAGTACGTCTATGGCCCGGTTGTTTCAAATTCGATCAAAGTAAGCGTAGAGTTTAAACTGAAATTTTTAGTACTTTTTTCAAAATGGGTTGTTTCAAATCGGATTAAGCGAAATCTGTCAGAGAATTCTGAGCGGAAATTTTAGATTAAACTCTCGGTCAGAGTCGCACATGCGCACTGCGCAATGTAATTGACATCTGTCAATAAAATATTTTTTTATTAATTTTTCGACATTTGACATACAAAGTGTCGAAATGTACAATATTATGTAGGGTGACACAGGCTTTTCTGACGATCGACTGATCCTACAGTATATCCTTAACAGGAGAAGTAATTTACTTAGATCTCGAACAATACAATTGTCAGAAGAAATTGATTTTTCCGCAACTCTAAATGAATTTTACTGCAGGGTATTGTGGACAATATTTTTTTTCAAGGTTTCTATTTCACTCGGGTTTTGATAATTTTACATTTATATCCATGAAAGGTGCATAGGTGATTTATCTGGAACACTGCTTCTTGGACTGCGGATAGTGTCAGCCATTACCAGAGCAATGGCTGACCGCAGACCACATTTTAGTCAGCCGAAGAGCACTATAAAAATCAGAAATATATTTGTCATTATGTCCAAACAAAATATCAAGTTACGACAAACGGTACTAGGTACCAGATTTGGTAATTGCTATATTGTAGGAGAGCGGGACTATACCCTCAAACCAAATGTACAGCAATTTTTAATGCTACAATGGGCCTGAAGGCCCAATTTTAATTGCGGTCCGACAAGAACACCTAGATTTTAAAGAAATCAGAAAGATGTATTGCGACCTCACCGGGAATCGAACTCGGAATTCTCAGTATGCAGAGCCAGTGACATGGCCACTGGTTTGGTCATGTGGAACAGATGAGCAAAGAAAGGATGGCAAGGAAAATTGTTTGTCGAAAGCAGCAGAAGCAGAGGACGTCCGCGGAATAATAGTAATAAAACAATATATTCGGTGTATGAAATTCTTTTATTTTATTGTATTTTATATACCTACCTATTAACGGGAAAATGAATATTTTAATAAAAAAATACAACTTGTAATAAAATTAAGCCAGATCTCTTTTGGCATTATGCCTTTCCAAAACAACTTCGTGAATTTCCTGTCGATTCTTTAGATAGTTGGGTTTTGAAAATATCTAACTGAACCACATATAATTTATTCTGCATATCAGTCGTAGGCTCTGGATTCACTTTTCTTATTACCTGCAAACAAAGAAAAGGTTATAAACAGAAAAACTAAAGAAATACAATACAGATCAAATAAAAACATATTGTTCTTGCAAACACTAAATAGGTAAGATAACATTTAATTTCGTCAATAACTAACCTTCCTGGCGCTTTTCATCGTATTCTCGAATCTACTTCGAAAATCTGTTGGACAGTAGCAACAAAACATTAAATTAGTTGCGTAATGCGGCCCACTACTCTCCTTTCATCTTCTTGTGGAAATCTTCAGTAAAACAAACCGTTGATGACATGTTTCGAAACATCTGCTTTGATCTGCTTGCTGTCTGTTGCTGTCAAATGAAATTTAAATTATGTGCTGCCATATGCAAAATTATTTTGGCGTGCATTTGTCTATGATTTTTATTTTACACAATTGCAACACCCCTAATCCGATTTTAAAATTTGAAACAACTCAATTCTTCGAGATTTCGCGTGACCTTGAGGTTAAGCTCAGCTTAAGCCAGTATTTCCGCTTACTTTGATCGAACTTGAAACAACCGGGCCTATGGCTTTAACCCTGGTGGCCTGCACAGTGCAAATATGAATTCGCCGAATATTAAAAACAAACTATTTATAACTGAACGCAACACACCTAGGCACTCTATTATGGGAGGTTCCCCAAACATTGAATGAATGGATTTGTTTAGTTCTCAAGTTGTCAATTGTTACTAGTTTCACAGCATAACATGAGTTCTTTCATCTAGTTTCGTTGGGTTATTAATAAGGTTAGGTGCTCATTTCATGTAGTTTTTGTAATACGTATTGTTCGTTCCATTTTATTTCCGTTGTGTGTAAAAGTGTTAACTCTTATAAAATAATTTCAAATTAAATCTAACAACATGACCTCTCGCAAGCGTGAAAAAAGTAATTTCGACCGCTGGGAATGTACAAACGGATACAATAAATGTTGTGCTTTTTGAACAAATATTTGCCGGTGGTAAATTTTAATTATTAAATATGTTAGTAAAAAAGAACAGTGGTATATTATTCATTACCTTGTTGAATTATTCGTATTCGCTTAATGTAGCCTTGATATTCGTGTTCGTGAAAGTAGTATTCATCGCATCACTAAAAATATTAATATTTTTTTGCAGAAAGCAATCATTTTGCGGTTTGACATATTAGATTAAATAAAATACAATCATTTTTATGTGTTAAATAAAACGGATATTTTATACGAACCGTATACTTCACTGAGAAGCAAATCTCTACGTTTCGCTGATGTCTCATCCAGCGTCATCAGGAGAGCGTCCTATCACGGCGGAGGTGTAAGTCAAACAGTTCGTTATTCATATTAAAAAGGTTCTCAGGTTTACACATCCGTTCCGAATTTTTGTGTATACTTTTCTGGGATATTATGCCCTGATGATGGACCCTGCAATGGGATTCGAAATTTCAGCCAGAAAGATCACATATACACGGCATAATATCCAAAAAAACAATACACAGAAGATTCTGAACGGCCATGAAAGCCTGGGAACATTTTTATTATTCGTACTAATATTATTTTAAAAGTTGGTGAACAAAGGTCTGTTTAAGATAAATCTACTAATTTCTTCATCCAATGTGTTTAAATATTAAATCAAAGCCAATATTTGCGCTATAATTATGGAAATAATGACATTTTACAGATATCTTGACATCTTACGCATGCATACAATAAATAATAACATCCCGTCTTTTATTTTGTCTCGGAGTACAGTAACGATTATGTCATCATGAAAATGGGGTGGAATATTAGCCTGTATACAACGTGGTCCACAAAGTCCTGCAAGCGCGTAACATGCTGAACTGCATCGGTACTATTACAGTGCATTAATACACTTGCGTCGCTTGGCAACACATCTGCCCTTCAATCGTCGTCGCACAAAATTAATATAACGATGAACAAAAATTTGGCAAGGTTTCAAATGTAATACTGCAAATTTACGAGGCAAGTTGGTGCACCGCTTTCCAAGATGAACGATAATTACGGCTGACACGCTTTCATCGCCTCACTCCTTTTGGCTGCAGATGACCCAGGAAACGTTGCTTTAACTAATAACAAACTCTCTCCAAGTCCATAAAACTGTGCTGATCCTGGAAGCCATTCCACTTCCCTATTCTTGCCAGACTAAATCTGTAAGTACCTACCTTGTGGACAAGCCTGCCATCATCTATAAATCTTCATACAAAATTAGCCGTAACCGAGACGTGCGTCACTGCATGTGTAAGCTAACCATGATGCGCTGGCCGCATGCGTCATCTTTCCTCCCCATTCCTGATTCCCCTTTAACCTTTAATTCTTTGCACTCTTGGTTTATTCTTAACTTCCTTTCGTTTGTTTGTATATCTTTAAGCTATTGTTGTTATATTTTAATAGATAACATGTTAATTCTGTGGAAACTTGTAAGATGTAAATCTCTATACTACGTAATATTCACGTGTAACCTGATTTTTATTTATACTGTTAGATTCCCATAAATAAAATAAATAAATCTACTATCTGACAGCTAAGAATGAAACCCCGATCGCAAACGTTCTTGGTCCCTAAAGCAAATTTAGTCTTTCCGAATAAGTTAGTAGAACTTCATAAGAAACATAACACTTGTTTTTCATTCTACTAATTTAATTTACTTAAAACGCATTTCGCCTTAATCTAACAATTTAACTCGATAAATTGTATTTATATTAATATCAAACTATTGCAAAAAACAGCTATATCAATTGTATGTATGATATGTGGATAGACAACATTATTCATTGGGAATTTTAAGATTTTTTTATAGATTTTACAGCATTTCTAGTAGGCAATTCTAAGTTACAATTCTATTCCAACACTAATGAAATTATAATTGGCCTGATCAAGGGTGGGGTTAGGTAGAATGCTAAGCTGGGCTACGTGAGGGGTGGGGGGTAGATCAGGTTAGGTTAGGTACAATTGAAAAGGTACAGAATGTGCGATCGATAAATCTGCGCAGATCGGTTTGCGCACAATCAATAATTTTGGTAAGAGTGAACCGCACAATATATCTTCTGGAATAAATAGGAAATTAATGTTAGGACTACACGGGGGAAGGGAGGGGTTCAAAACGGAACCACGTGGTTTATGGACGCTCCCTAACATGAACATAGAAGAGGACAGACATTTAAAATTTACATTATAAGAAAAAAAAAAGAAAAATTATACTTCAGAATACAGAAAACAAGTATATTGTATTTAATAGAGCATCAGATAAAACAACACGAATTTTTTATTAAAAAAAAACATTAAGTATAGGAGTGTTAAATAATATAAATAAAAGTAAAATAAAAAAATACGTAAATAAACTGATACTTGCATTCTATAGTTGGATACTTGTGCACCTGCAGTTGACAGCACTATCAATAACATCTTCATTGTGTCAGTAAAATCAAACTGACTACGATACAAACATTTCGATATCATTATCATCACTAAGCATATAACTCTTAAACATTTTTTAAATAATGAAAATTTACTTGCAATATTAAAGTTTTCAGGAAGGACATTAAAGAACAAAGAATCCTTGTGAAAAAAAATCGTTGTCCAAATGCTGTCTTGCTATTTATCGGCTGATACATTAGCTACTAGGTTCTTTTGGCAATAACTTTGTTTTTTAAAAAAATGAGTCTGAATCAAGAGAACACACGACTGACTGTCATCGCTTTATATTCTCTGTTTAGAAGATGCGGTAAAATTTTCTGGTTGTACATTATTAATTTAAATAACTGAAATATTATTACGGACATTTTTCAATATTCAATTCGAGTAAATTAATTGTCTTTCCCGACACGGTCTTGCATGCACCCCGGCCGAGTTGCGGAAATGTGTTCTCTCTTTCACTTGGCCCAGTAACACTGAAACGCGCGCTCCGTCCCGCTCGCACCAGCGGCGTCCCGGCGGAAAACCTTATACGGCTGTCCCACTTTTACCGTTAAGCCGCGCGCCCTGGCGCAGGTAACACACGGCCGGGCGAGATTTGCGTTTCCCTCTAACGCACGCGGCGGCGGCGCTCCGTCTCGCCCGCGCGGACGGGTACAGGCGGTTTCACAATCTAACGTGAGCAAAGGGTAACTGGAACCGGTAACTAAAGGATAAAATGGCGGTTGCACAATGCCATTTAGGTGTGAAGTTTTTATTTTTGATGTGTAACATCTTTCCTCTCGCTTTCCCGCAATCTGCGGCAGTGATTTTGTGAAGAAATGGCGCATTTGGGGTAATTTTTTAATTGTAACGGAAGTTACGCACGCCTAGCGTGCGCATTGTAGCGGAAATCCAAGACCACAAACACGCGCGCATTCATTGCAAACTGTCAAAAATCTATTCATTTGAATTCACTTGAAATTAGTGTTCGAGTAATATAAATAACGTAATGTCGACCATCTTGAATCGAGTACCAATCATAAAGATGCTCAATTCAAAAGCTGGCGAATGATTGGTTATTGAATTGAAAATTAGAACTGTTTGTTGAATTACGATTTTATCAGCTGTTCATTCTCAAAACAAAAAACACATATTTTTTTTAATGCGCACGTTATTTGATTCGCATCATATGTTTGCGATATCCCTTATACTAACCAATAGTTACATTTGTACCACTTCAAAAATAAATAATAATAATTTAACTACATTTAAGTGTTGTCTAATATATTTATCATATCCCTAGACATCATATAATTGTATTAATATACATTTTAAACGTCAATTTTTTGCAATAAATAAGTCAGAAATATTGAAAAAATGCCAACATTTATATTGCATACTTTAAAATCTTAGACTCATTATCAAAGCAGGAATCCACCTGAAAAGTTTTTGCTACTAGCTATGGGACACATGTATAAATTATCTCGACCTAACTTAACACCCTTATAGATTATCTCGACCTAACTTAACGCCCTGTATAGATTATCTCGACCTAACTTAACCTAAAACAAATTAACGTACATTGTGAATCCTACTTCAATAATTAATAATAACAAACGATATTTTCCTCACACCACGCTAACAAATATCGTCATCTTTCTCTAACCCATTGTTTTTAATGAGCAACCAATTACAGAGATAACACCTGAAAATGCTATAATACACACAAGTCTTAGCTTGCTGCCTCTTTTTACATAATATGATTTGAGTATATTTCTTATTCGCTCGCACGACTCGACTTTTCCTACAGAACTTCACGTCGCGTCTCTTTCTCACCAATGCAGTGTTCAATTTTCCGTTCCTTCAGTGGAACTAACGCGAAAGTTCAAGCGTGGACACACGTCCTATTAATCGCGCTCTTAATTTGATTTTTAATATTTATGAAAACTTTAAATGGCGCCATCGTAGCTTGGTTTCAAGAAATTTTCAATGCGGATGTGGTTAATTTAAACAATCGCGATCGTCCATGGAGTAATATAAGTCATAATAATGATAAATACCGTCCAGGATTTGAATGTCCGTGAAACTACATTCGTTTACTAGATTTGACAGGTCTATAATGGCGGGAAATTAATATTTTTGTTGTGTAAACATCTTAGCTCGCGCCCCTATCGAAACAAAATCACACTAGGATAATGCCTGAAAAATTTTTGCCGAAAATGTGACTATATAAATACTAGGGATGGGTCGTCGACGTATTTACCGTCGACGAAACGAGACCGTCCACGTCCATCCATCGACGAGACGATCGACTAGTTGAATTCGTCAACTAGTTGACGCGTCAACTTACAATATAGTTAACAATATAGTTTCGGGGAAAGTAAAACCGCTACTTGTGCTTATATGTAAAAATAAATATTTTATTATTTATTTGTTTACGCACATTATAGGCTTTTACATATTGTTTTATATACTTCTTTCTATATATAACAAAGAAAGAAGTAGGTATACACAGCAATATCAGGTGTTAGCAGTAAAATATAAATATAAACTACATATATAAGCAGTCAAAGTATTGGGTATAAGCATTAAAATGTGAGTAAATAAAATGGAAGGAAACAATGATTTTGCGTAATAAAGGCACCAGTTATGAGGTGCGGTAAAAAATACTTTATATTATTTATTATCTATAAATTTATAAATAAATACATAATTTAAAAATACTTTACATTTGAGATGTTATATAGAAATTTATTGAAGAATACATCTTTCAAAGTCAGGCTTTCACTTTGTGGTGACATTATTAATAAATAAATATATCTGTATTATTTGTCAACTTTAGTTTAAGGCTCAATCTGAGAAAAGGAACATTGTTCCCGAAACATGTAAAAAACCAATAAAAAGTGGTGTAAACAAATTATAATAGATTTATTTTTTTATCTATAAAGTTGAAAATAGGGAATTTTTAATAAAAATTATTTAATCCTAAATTCAAGATTATATTACATATATAATAATTAATGTTGGACTCCTGAATAAGAACCATAGTTAGGTATAGAAAATTTTATTCCCTACAAGTTTGTTTATCATTTATATGCTAAAGTTGAAAAGTAAGGAAATAACACAATAATTAAATTTTAGCATCCCTTTTCAGGTAAATATAAGAAGTCGAGATCGATCGAATAAAATCTTGATTTTAGAAAAATATCTAGCCGGCCTGTTAATTAATAATAGTTCAATAAGAAATAAAATAATTAAACAGAATTGTTTTATTTTATACAGCGTAAAATTAGGAATTCACCGAATCGTCGCACGTGACATCACAAAAAATCAAGTAAAAAAATAATAGATAATAGCTTATTAAGCCTATCTCGCCCTACGCATGTATTCAAATTTCAAATCTCTAGTCATAGTTCGTGTACACAGATCTGCACTCTATGGTAGTGTACTTTAGAGTTGAAATGAAATTACCCGTCGAGCCGTCTATGACGTCTATGGCATCTACAAGTCGACAGCGAGAGATGAGAGAGAAATAAACGGAGACGTTTTGTCTTGCTCTCGCTTGTTGCTTTGCATTGCGTTAATCTCGAATCGTCCACCGACCACGGCGTCCGCTGTCCACCGTCTACGAATTCAACTAGTCCATGCGATAAACGTAAACGGTCGACGCGTCGATGCAACGTCAACGGTTGATTTCAACTAGTCCGTCCATTCAACGCCCATCCCTAATAAATACGCCAGTCATACACGCTGCCAAGGTGAGAACGTAGTTTATTCAGAACCTTTAATCTTTAAACTTATATTTGACACTTTTTAGAAATTCACAATTTCGAAAACATGCCCAGGTAGGCCTTAGCCAGGTCTTCGAAAACCAGTTCGTATATGGCAGGTACATATCTAAAAAGTTAATTAAAACAAGCAATTCAAAAAAATTGAGGACACGGTCCTTTAGCTATAAACAAAGCAGAAACTGACGCATAGATAAAAATTAATTACTGTAATTTTAGCATTGTTGATAAAAATATCGCAAAAATAGACACTCATTTGACAAAATATTTTTTCTATGAATAATACTTAATTTGACTAGAAACGTCAAAGTACTAGGTATTATTTTATGCTCTTTTTATTCCTTTCTTTTTTCTACATGAAATACTCGTGTATGTATAAGTAAATAATGTTGGAAACAAGTTAATATAGCATTTTCAAAGGAAATATACAAATGCTGGTTTCAGAGCTCTAATAATTCCGGAAGTTGTTGATATTTCGAATATTAAATTCGGAGACAAACAAACAGACAAATGAAGCTAAATATCGTGTAGTAATCAATTTCTAGTACATACCTATGTAATGTTTAAGCAGTACTAAATGTCATTTAAACATATTGATGTGTAACATATTTACGCTCGGTATATGAGACTAAAGAATATTCGTGAAAGCGTCGGCGGAGACGGGAAGTAGGAATGAAAAAATGTTTCGAATTTACTAATTTTATTCGGCAGATTCAAATGTCAAATTCGATAAATTAGGGTTATGTCGAATTTACATTTCTAATATCTCAGGATAACTTTGGTTTAGAAAAAAACTGTTGGACAAAAATAATGTACAACATATATTTTATTAATTCTGACAAAAAAAAAATGGTTGTAACAGAATTTTATCCTAAATGAAGTGATATAATAATGCCTGTAAAGGAAAAATATAAATAAAATCAGGTGTTCATTTGTCATATATTTGTCAAATATAAGGCTGTTTTATGCGATATATATGTGTTAGCCGTGTATGTTTAATGGTACTTACCTTTTTGGTTCGAAACCACTTTTTGTGGTTTGTTTTTCACGCGATTTTAGGGGTTTTCTCTACGAGTGAATAAATAGATTATTTTGAAATTTTCGATGTGTAGTCGTAGACTTCTTTACTGACGAGTCGTTACCGAGCGCTACTGAGAAACGAACGAAGCGTTACTGGGGAAATATGTTACATTCGCTATTAAGTACTGTAAGTCTCGCTCAATTTTTTTTATACAAAATCCATCCAATAAGCGTTACAACATGCAACACTTACAACGCAGGAAAACGAAAAGAAATTATTCCAATTTTATAATTAGATAATTACAGCGCGCGCCTCGTTTGAACTTGAATGTTTGTTTTACATATATCTTCTTGCATCATGTCTTCTTGTTGTTATAAAAAATACATGCGTATCATTAAATATTATTAAAATATTTCGCTCTGAATACGACGAAGTCATAAATTATTTACGTAAAAAAATATAAACAACAAAATTAGTAAACTGTGCTAATGTAGAATCGGAGATTGCCTAGTCAAGCGGTATTTAAGTTTATATAAAATCTCTACCAAGAAAAAAAAAAATTTGAGCGAGTGTTAACAGTAGTCGCGAATGATTTTTTCTCAGAAACGACTCGTCCAAACTGCTTACAGCTTACGTATCAAAAATTTTAAAATAATTTATTAATTCATACTCACAGAGAAAACCTTAAGGCTGGTCATCCGTTTTTCAAACTGTCAAACTGTCGAATTGCGTCGATAGATCATGTTATTTCAATACGAGAGCAAGACATGAACAAACGTCGTATCAGATAAACATTGCACGAGCGTATTTACTTACGTATTCCTTGCAAGACAAAAAGGTTGCGAGGAAGTAAACTTTATACGTATAAAAAAACATATTGTGCCCACGTACAAATATTAATCAAACCTCTGTTCGCCCTGCAACACTAAAAAGGATTTGTCCGCGGTCGTCGATTAATGTTTATATTTTCTTAATTATTGTAAATAATGTTCAGTTTATTGCTTTTATATAAGAAAAAAGGTTTTATTTAAGGTATCGCTCTAAAAAAATTGCAATCTGTCATGTACATTCTGATATAAATTAATAATAAAAACCCAAATTTTCGTAAAATAACGCCGAAATATGCATTTGCAGTGAATGTGCCGCTTTAAAATCGTATGAAAAAACCCAAAAAAATGGTTTCGAATATATATATATATATATATATATATATATAACATAAAACAGCCTTGTATTTGGTAGGTACCATTAAACATACATGTGAATACATATGTATAACGCATAAAATATCCTTGTACATATTTGAAAAGTACATGACAATTACATGACATGACGACTTATCAAGAGATTTTAGGAATCTAAATTTAACACAACCGTAATATTTATATATCTTACTTGACATTTTCTTCCGAAGCTTAATAAAACTAATAAATTCGAAATCGGAACATTTTTTTTACTCTTACGCTTTCACGAAACTAGTCCCATAAACCGAGCGCAAAGATGTTACACATCAAAAACATAATAATTTAATAATAATAATAAAAATATTTAACTAAAAGAATCGGTTCAATTTACAAAACCGCGATTACAAAAAAACTCGGCGGCCAAAGCGTGAATCGCATACAGAAACGTCGCGAGAGCACAGAGAAATGACTCGCGCGAGGCTGCGTAGTTCCGACCGTATTGCGTGTACAACTAGACAAATACATTTGCAAATTTTCCACTATATGACCTCACCTGACGAAAGTGTATCGTAACTATCCGCCGATCGTTGGGACGTACAAAGCGCACGGGCGTAACGGGCGGCGGCTCGTTAACGAAGCGAGAAAAACGAGAGCACTGTCGTCGTTAACTTTGAACACGCAACGCGGCGTTAACGTCAACGTTACGACCAGCGGATCGTTACCGAGTACTGAGTCGGTAGGCGCAACGAACGGTTGATGGTTAAGTATGATTCGTGGATCTCTTTGGTTTTTTTTGAAATTTTCCGTATTTATGATTTAATCAGGACATTCCCGCAATGTTCTTGTTCCGTACAACGTGTCCAAACATATGACGTCATATCCGTTGCATTAAATCATATTTATATTGCATCGAGCGATATAGCGTGCTAGGTACATAAATGTAAAAATAATTTGTGTGACGCATTTTCATCTCAGCGGACGAAATTCAACCGTGTGAGAATCACGAGTCGAAACACAGCACTGGTGACGACAACGCGCCACGTCGCTCCAGTCGTAATCGCCCGGGAAAACGATCTGTCACATTCCAAATACGGATTTCGTTTCAATTAAGGCGCATATTCATATTCGCAATGTTTAAACCGCGAGAGAGTAGCTGCCAGCAACAAAAACGCGAAATGCTGCACCGGAGATGATAAAGCGTCACGCGCTTCAGTCGATACCGCCCGGGATTTTTTTGTATGGCATAAGTTTCCTTGACGCATTTTCATCATACGGCATTGATGATGAATATACGTTACGCGCTCCAGTCTTTACCGCCCGGGAAAAAAGTTTTCTTTTTGTATGTCGTAATAATTTTCTCTCTTTTAATGAGTACCTTTTTGGTCCCGTGGTTAAGACTCTCGCCTCATGATCCAAAGATCGCGGGTTCGAAACTCGTCCCAGACCAGGAAGTCAGTCCTATTTTCATAGCACAAGCGTTTTGCTCAGTTTGAAAATAGTAAGAATATTGACGTGACACGTATTCCGTGTTAGTTTGTAAACTAGTTTTAACCACGTGTGTAGTACATTGAGATAACGTTTCGCGTGCTCCAGTCGATTCTGCCCGGGAAAAAAAATTGCGTGCAAGATACACGGATGTCGTAATGATTTCCGTGACATATTTTCATCTCCGTGATCGAATGTAACTGTGCGGGAGCATTGGAGATGATAAATCGTAACGCGCTCCGCTATAATTTTTTTTTCATGCAAGATACACATATATACAGGGTGTAACAGAGCTAGTCCACAATACTTAACATATGCAGTGTGTCTTATAGTTAGTAGCAAAAACTTTGCAGGTGGATTCCTGCCTTGGTTACGAAAATGTTCAAGCAAGGTCATGGGACCTAGATATGCGACATCAAACATTGCATTTTTTTTCAATTACTCTGAGTTATTTTCTGCAAAACGTCGGACTTACAGTAACTTATATCTAATATGAAAAATTCATTCCCTTTAATACAAGTCGAATAAAAAAAATGATAAAAACCTTCAAAGTCCAATAGAAAAATATTTATATTGGATTTTTTAAAAATTTTATTTAACCTTTATTGAAACGAATGAATTTTTCATAATAGATATAAGTTACTGCAATGATACTTCAAAGTTTTGTAAAAAATAATTCAGAAATATTGAAAAAAATGCCAACTCTGATATTGCATAACTCCATAACTAATATAGAATAAAAATAGGTGGTTTGGGCTCAGATGGTTTGGGCTCAGATGGTTTGGGCATGAATGAATGAGGAAAGAATGGTAAGAAAGATATATAATGCAAGTGTTGACGGCGCCACAAAGAGAGGGCGACCGCGGAAGACGTGGCATGACCAGATTAACCAGATACCGGAAGATGGTCCCGTTAAAAGCCTCAACAACCGTCGAGCTTGCATGCGAAGATGTGTGAATGTAGATGAAGCGAAAGTTGTATGTCAGGACAGAAGAGTGTGGCGCTCTATCCTCTCTGCCAACCCCCACGGGGAAATGGCGTGATGGTAAGTTAGTTCCATAACTATTGATATTATGTCATTGTTGCTTGAACATTTTCGACTCATAATCAAGGCGGGAAATTAGCTGTAAAGCATTTTGGACTAGCTCTGATACAACCTGTATATACAGGGTTATTTGTAAAACATTAATAACCTCGCAGGACTATATTCCTCATTTGATTATGAGTCGAAAATGTTGAAGCTATTATGACCTAATATCGATAGTTAAGGAGGTATGCGACATCAAAGTTTGCATTTTTTTTCAATATTTCCGACTTATTTTTTGTAAAACGTTGGACTATCATTACAGTAACTCATATCGATTACGAAAAATTCATTTGTTTCAATACACGTTAAATAAAATGATAAAAACCCTGAAAAAAATCCAGTTGGAATGTTTTCCAATTGGAATTCGAAGGTTTTTATTTTTTATTTGACTTGTATTAAAGGGAATGAATTTTTAATATTCAATATATTTTTAATATTTAATATTTAATATGTAATACTATGATGACGGTCCAACGTTTTACAAAAAATAATTCAGAAATATTGAAAAAAAATGCAAACTTTGATGTCGCATATCTCCTTAACTATTTATATTAGGTCGTAATAGCTTGAACATTTTCGACTCATAATCAAATGAGGAATATAGTCCTGCGAGGTTATTAATGTTTTCCAAATAACCCTGTATAGGGGCTTAGCAAAGACGCAAACCAATGTTCCGTCATTTTTGACGGGTAACTGCCAGTCATCCGTATTCTGAACTAAGCAATATTGCTATTTCCTGTATCTTGACAGTAATTGTATAATATTGTGTAGCCGTTTTTTGACGTTTCATGTTAGACAGGTTTGAAATAATGAAATCAATTAGAAAGCTCACTATTCGTAATTGTGAATAACTTAAGGTTTGTTTACGCGTTCGAGCTTACTGATTGATTTTATTCATTGATTTCAAACATGTCAAACTTGAAACATCGAAATTGGCGGCAATACAATGTTATGCATACCTGTCAAGATCGGAATAAAGATTTGACATCTCAATATTGCTATTTTCAGAATAGCACAGGGCAAAATCCAAGATAATGGTCCCATTGCATATACAGATTATTTCACTTTATTATTGAATATTATAGATTGATTCATAAACATAGTACCATACTTACGGTTAAAGAAGGACTACGAATACCGAAGGTCATAAATAAATATGGACAAAGAACATTAAAATATGTCAAACCAAAAATATTAAATAAAATCCCATGTCGTGTCAAAATGGATATTGATAAAAAAGGGCAAAATACAAAATTAATGAATATGTTATTAAATAAAAGAGACTTATTTTGATTTTGATAATATTTGTATTTTTTCTTGTATTGTTGTATAGTATTGTTGATTTGTATTTGAGTTTATAAGATCTATTGTAATTAATTAATATGAATGTATTTCTGGTAAATACAATTTATTTATATATATGTATTGATGCACCTACAGACAAATATCAATGTGATGTTTTGTGGGTCTGAGATGAAAAAAAAAAAAATTAACAAATAAAAAAATAAAATAAATAAATAAAAAATGTGCTAATAACAAAATGAAAGATAATTTACGTTTAAAAAAAGTAAGTATTAAAGAAGATATTACACTTTAAAATTTCGAAAAATGCACTGCATATTTTGACATTTCATAGGCAATATATGAGGTTAGGTTAGGTTATTAGGTTTGGTTTGTTTAATTTAGATTACGATTATTTTAGTTAGATTAAAATAACTAACTAACTAACCATCACGCCGTTTCCCCGCAGGGGTAGGCAGAGATGATTGAACGCCGCACTGTTCTACCCTGGCACACCACTTTTGCTTCTTTTCGCGTCTTTCGCGAGCGCCCTCTATTCCTGTTGCCTTCAACACTCGCCTCATATATTTTCTTAACCATCCTTTCTTCGTTCACACGTTCCACATGACCAAACCATCTCAGCACTCCTTTCTTTATTCTATCTACCACACTACAGCCAGCGTTGCATTCGCGTCTAATTTGTTCATTCCTTACTCTATCGACCAAAGATTTTGCACACGAGCGTCTTAGTGACCGCATTTCTACCGCATTCATTCCTCTTTTGCCAATTCCAGGCTTCACTTCCACACATTAGGGTTGGCACTAGAACGCCACTACGTACCGCTAGTCTCGCTTCCTTTGACAGATTCTTACTGGCCATAATTGCATTTAGAGCACCATTAACTTTGTTCAACCATTAAATTAACAGGACATTAAATTATATAGTGAAATGCTTATTTTCATTGCATGAACAACGGGACCATATTCTTGGATTATTCCTAGCACAGATTCTTGGTGTTGTAGAGCATCAAAAGTAAGGCGTCTGATACACATGCTTCTTTAGTGGCACGTGAGCATGCGCAGTATCGATCTTGACAGTGGCATGCTTATTAGTGGCATGTGCGTACGCACATTGTTAGAAATGAGCATGCCACCTAGTGGCATGCTCAAAAATCAACCGCCGGTTGATTTATAAGCATGCCACTGTCATTCACCATAGAGAAGGGGTATCTTTGGAGCATGTGTGAACAGACTTGCTTATTTATGAGCATGCTTATGTCATTCGCGGGCTTCGCGGCTAGTATTATCGATGCGATCTTCTCAGTCCGCGACAGATGAAACAAATATGGCGCGTTGGGGAGATGATAAAACATTACTTTTCGTGACTTACTATAGGAATCACGAATGTCTGCGGAATACTCGGTCACCGTTGTGTAAAAATAATATAGTGAGAAATAATGTTTACGAAACTTTATTAATAGGCATGAATGATTCAAATCTTACAATAAAAATTATATAAACTCGGGAACTTTTTTGATTTAATGGTTCACTTGAATTTTCTATTTCAGTTTGCAATGTTTCCATTTTGAACAAGAGCGTCTCTATTCTATGACAAGAGCATGCCACTAATAAGCGTGTGTGTTTGATTGTTAGCTTTGGGCATGCTTATTTATGAGCATGCCACTAACAAGCATGCCAGTAATGAGCAAGTGTGTACAGTTGTGAGGGCATGCTTATTAGTGGCATGCTCATTAGCATGCCAGTAAAGAAGCATGTGTATCTGTACCTTAACAAAACGTCGATGATTCTGAGCAGCGACCTCAGCCGCCGGCAGCATTGCGCAGTTCGCGCCGGAGACAATAAGTTTTACATTGTGATTTCGCCTCTTTGTTCCGTTCCATCACCGTCTCTGTTCGCCTCCCCCTCGCACCCGCGGCGCTCGCGCGCGGCCGTCCCCCTCTGTTTACAGTTGCGCCCGGGCGCGATCCGCGCCGCTCGCACGCGCGCGCGCCGCCGAGCGCCGTCCCGCTCTGGCGCCGGCCAACTCGAAACGGGTTCGGGACGAGTACGCGCAATAGATGGCTTAATTGTTACCGTGATAAGGTGTCGATTGCTGCGATCCCGCGGGTCGCGGGTTCGAATCCGGCGAGCTCCGACAGAAAAATTGCAAAAAAAAAAGTGAAATCTTAATATTTTCGGGGTAACAACACACAGGGTGTTATAATAGGGCTATAGTCTACAATACTTTACAGGCGGATTCCTGCCTTGATTACGAGTCGAAAATGTTCCAGCAACCATGACCTTAATATCAATACTTAAGGAGATATGCGACATCAAAGTTTCCATTTAGATATTTTTAAAATTTGTTTTCATCTTCTTCGTCCCTCCACTGCTGTACGTAGGCCTCTTCCATTTTCCTCCACTCATCTCTGTTTCTCCCCCTTCGCATCCAGGTTCTTCCTGCTTGCTGGACCATGCCATCAGACCACCTTTTGGGAGGTCTTCCGACGCTTCTACTTCTCGTCCAGGGCCTCCACTGTAGGACTCTGGGTGCCCATCTAGTATCCTCCTGTCGAGCCAAATGCCAAAAACCTTCCAAAACATTGAAATGCAAATCTTCGCACGCGTAGATTTTTAGAACACTGGATCGGCACAGAACTTTCGCGAACCTTCTATAGCACTAACCTTCCAGAACTTTCAAGAAATTCGAATGTACAGGAACCTTCTAGACACACCGACACGTTCCGCCACTCAGTTTAGAACCTTATAGAACTTTCGAACGGGAATTTTCTAGAACCCCCGCCTTCCAAAACTTTCTAGAGCAGGTTTTTCCGGAACCTTCTAGACTCACCGACACAGTCGGCGCGCCTATTTTGAAACAATCTGAAGCATTTGCGGCCTTCCCATAACAAAACAATGTGGTAGAAAGCACATTTTCATCACCCACTCCCACCCACTCTAAGCCACCCCCACCAAACTGGCACATTTTTGATGTGACACCAAGGGCTATCTAGCACCATAACCACCAGGGGGTGGTAGTGTCTGGTTGTGTAGAAAACTTGGCGGATAGGGAAACACGGGTTTCTTTTTATACATATATATTGATATATTGATTATTATTCATTTCCCATATATTATTTTTTTATAATTTTACTGTCTATACTTTGATTTTTGATTTGTTATTATACATTGTATCCTGACGAAAGGACAGTTGGTCCTGATACATGTTGATATTTTCAATACATATTTGGTGAAAACAAAGTACATTTTGAGTAATTATATTTATTTATTTATTACTTCGAGTATTCGAGAGTCAAGAATGAAGGCGTTATAGTTCGGAAAACTTAAATATTTCGGACATGTGACAACAGAGAAGTGTGAGATCTTGCATCTCATTATGGTACTGATGCACACGCTTATTTTTGAGCATGCTCATTAGCCTGCTCAAAACTAGCATGCTATAACAACTGTATACACTTGCTCATTATTAGTATGGCATGGCATGCTGTTACCAGATTAACCAGATACTGGAAGATGGTCCTGAACAACCGTCGAGCTTGCATGCGAAGATGTATGAATGTAGATGAAGCGAAAGATGTATGTCAGGACAGAAGAGTATGGCGCTCTATCCTCTCTGCCTACCCCCACGGGGAAACCCCATGATAAGTTAGTTAGTTAGTAAGTATGTACTCGTGTGTGTAAACTTTGTAGTGTTCGCTTTGAAATGAAGTGTACTATTTGAAGTATATACTTTCAATAACTTTGAAGAGTGTGTAGTTGTAGTGCGCACTATACTTCAAAAGATGTGAAGGCTGCACTTCAATGTAATGTTACTGTACTGTACTGTACTCACTACTACATTGTAGTAGTGAGTACAGAGCGGACCCATCACTAAGCGTTAGACTCGGAGAAATGTGCAACTGGCTCGATGCAGTTCTTATCCCTAGAGAGTTGGACTGTGACAAGTCAAAGAGTTTCAGTTTCGAGCTGATGATGCAGAAATCTTGAAAGCATTAAGGTACTGACACACATGCTTATTACTGGCTTGCTCTTGTCATAGAATAGAGACGCTCTTGTTCAAAATGGAAACTTTGCAAACTGAAACAGGAAATTCAAGTGAACCAATAAATTAAAACAGTCCCGAGTTTCCATCCACACATTTTTGACTATAGTTTTTAATTTTTAGTAATTTTTGATTTTAATTTTTAGTAATTTTTATTGTAAGATTTGAACCATACATGTCTTTTACTAAAGTTTCATAAACATTATATATTTGCGGGTGGAAGGGGTATCTTTTGAGCATGTGTGAACAGGCTTGCTTGTGAGCATGCTAATGTCATTCGCGGATAGTATCGATTACCGATGCGATCTTCTCAGTCCGCGACAGATGAAACAAATATGGCGCGTTGGGGAGATGACAAAACATTACTCTCTTCGTGACTTATTATATGAATCACGAATGTCTGTGGGATGCTCTGTCACCGCTATGTAAAAATAATATAGCAAGATATAATGTTTTTGAAACTTTATTAAAAGACATGAATGAGTCAAATCTTACAATAAAAATTATAAAAACTAAAATCAAAAATATTTTAATTTACTGGTTCACTTGAATTTTCTATTTCAGTTTACAGTTTCCATTTTGAACAAGAGCGTCTCTATTATATGACAAGAGCATGCCACTAATAAGCATGTGTGTTTGATTGTTAGCTTTTGGCACGCTTATTTACGAGCATGCTAAAAATGAGCAAGTGTGTACAGTTGGTAGAGCATGCTAGTTTTGAGCGTGCTAATGAGCATGCCAGTTAACGCGTGACTTTCCACGGAGCAGCGTCGTCACCGGGTGGCCCGGCAGCGCGCGGCGAGGAGTGAGGAGATGATATCACCAGGTCTCTGGCCGCGACTGGTTTCGCGTTCAATAGATGCAAAAAACGCCAATCGGATCCGCCCGAAATAACGGCGAACTGAGCAGGGCTTCCACCTCCAGCCGCGACGAGGATCCGTGACTTCCTCGTCGCACAACAGCACTGCCGACCAGAATTGAAGGGTATAAAATCAAAGGCAAAATTTAAAAAAAAACTTCGTAAGCAGTCACCGAGGATTACTAATTTAAAATGAAGTGAATTCTAGATTTTATGGGAACTATACAGGGTGTCTCACAGCTAGTAGCAAAAACTTTACAGGTGGATTCCTGCTGTGATAATGAGTCGAAACTATTCAAGCGACCGTGACCTCATATCAATAGTAGTTATGAAGATACGCAATATCAAAATTTGCATTTTGTTTTTCAATATTCCTGACCTACTTTTTGCAAAAAGTTGAACTACATATCATAACTGTTACTTACATACATCGATTGAGAAAAATTCATACGCTTCAATACAACTCAAATAAAATGATAAAAACCTAGTAAAACTAATCTATTTTCAATTTTTGCAAGTTTTTAGTTTTTATCATTTTAATCGACTTGTATTAATTATGAGAAATCATTATAACGTTATGGAAAATTTGTTAATTAAGTACTACTTGGTTTATTAGTAAGATTAATATAATAAATAATATTTACAAAATTTCTACACATTAAATTTTATCCATTTGTATTTTAAGACAATCTGTACATCTTGATATTACTTCGTACGATTTCGCTACTTTGTTGCTGTTTTTTTTATGATGGAAGGACGTGCATTACATACAACATCATTTTTAAAGCAATTATAATATACCTAAATATCTAGATTATAAAAATCTCTACAAACAGAAAGCATGAAATTACAAATATGTATTAATCATCTTCTGTTTTGTTTTGTGTCTTCTGAGGTATTATGCCGTGTTATTACGACCTTTCTGGCTGACGTTTCCGAAACGTCGGCCAGAAAGATCTTAATAACACGGCATAATACCCGAGAAAACACAAGCCAGAAGATTTTGAGTGGCCGTGAAAATCTAAGAACATTTATTAATCATTGCTGCAAGGGAAACTTAAATTCAACTAAATGACCAAAAGTCAACGTGCAAGAGGGCCTGTTGTTTGATCAGAAGTAAGAGTAATAGTTAAGAAAAAATCATAGATTTTTACATTCTCCACTAATCAAAACACCCGGTTTCGTAAAAATCTATATTTCGAGAAATGCGATAAAAATATACAATCAGCTGTCCGTAATACAAAACAAGGTTTACTTAAATATTTGACATTTTAACTTACAAATAATGAAAATATTGTCACGAGGTTATGTAGAAAGTAGTAGAAGATTTTACAGCAAATTGGAAAATAGCACAAGAGTCTGGAATTAGCAATTAGATTCGCGAAACGCGTATATAAGTGGAACAGTTGTTTTTGACAGAGAAGAACAATCATAGAAAGAACGAAACAGACAGCGAAGCGCGATTTCAGTGATAAGATACGAACGACGTGAATCAGAATTTCTAGATGCAAGCGGAAGATTCTCGAGTGACTAGTGCGATATTTGGCTCTTCAGTTGCGTGTCCAGTGATTTTAGTTAATAAATGTCGAGTGCTATCGTAAGCGGACCGTTTAGACGTTCGAAGAATAGCTGGATTAAAGAAAGAATAGCTATTGGACGACCAAACAGAGACAAGACACTTCGGACGATCAAACTGAAAGGTATTTCTGGCAGATGAGGAGCCAGCCCTGATTGGCTCTGCCGACAGAAAAAACCGAGTTAGCAACAACTGCCCTCCACTGTGGCTGCTACAAGACGTACTTTCACTATCACTCCAGTTCGCAGCAATCACTCCGCGAGACGTGCACGACACAGGGTGTCGAAAAACGAATTGGCTACATATTTTCAATTTTATTTTTGACGAAACACTCGACCGTATTCTGAAAATAACAAGATTGTTAAGCTAACACTAAAAAAATTCAAAAAAACCCGACTACGTAGAAAGTGAAGATTAAATAAAAAACCAAACTGCGTTAAAAAATTAACTTTAAATAAAAACTGAAAAGAAAAAACAAGTCCAGCAGTCTAGCACTCTGTTAAGTAATATTATTTATTTATTTATTTATTTAGAGTATTCACAAGTTCACAGTAGAATAAATCGAAGAAACAATCTTGAAATATTCTACTGGAGCTCAATTATGAACAACTCAATATACCAATGTAATTTCAGATCTTAAACGGTAATCTAACCAATTATATAAGCAATAAAACAAGAGAAAAGTGAAATAAACGAGTATGAAAACAAATTTTAAATTAGTTTTTAAAACAACACTCTCCCAAACATCGCATTCTTGATAATACTTGAATTCGTGTATTGAATTCGTACATTCTTAATAATACTTGAATATACTGAATAACTACACCGTTAAAAAGATTCATGATCGATACACACACAAAACAAATAATAAATTCTAATGCGGAACACAGCGACTTTAACATGGGAAGATTTGAGCCGGTCTAGATTTTTCATTTAGAATGGGTCCCGACTGTTAAAAGTCGATTTGTTCCGCATTATCACAGTTAACACGCACGCATCGCCTTGGAAACAAATTTTCGAAAAACGAAATTATAGACATTTTTTGTTGTAGGAGCATACCCGAATTAAAGAATTACTTAGACTTAGAATATACCAATAGAATTAATTACAGTTTAATGGACTAAATTTTTACTTATGTTTGGTTCCCCGTGAATTATATATATATATTTACTTTGAAGTATCCTAATTATTGTTCATTACCCTTTTAAATATGTTTTGATTTTATCTTTTATATATATATTTTTATTTTTTTAGATCTGTTGATCTGTGCTACAGAAAACTACGCCTCCTGGGATGACGAGGTCCAGCTATCCCTCCATCTTTGGTGGACGTCGTCCAGAGGGGATCTCATTCGCCGCTGTATGCACGAGTCTGTCACTGTCCATCCTGGCCACGTGATCCCTCCAGAATCTCCTTCTGGATCTACTCCATCGTGCTATGTCCTGTTTTGCAAGTTTTCCTTATGTCTGCATTTCGAACACGATCACGTAGAGTTTTTCCAGTAATGGAATTATCTTATTCATCTAGTATATCGGTTCAATTATCTTTATTTTAAAGGTCTCTAATTATTGCTTTTGCTTGTGTACTAATCATCGTTTATATGAGTCGTATATTTCCAGACACCGCTAACTCCAAACCAAAGAAATTTACAGCAGGTCAAGTAATTTATACCTATTGTGTGAGATCTTATTACCTATACTGTTAGTTTTTGTAGAGTTTGTTTACATTTATAACAAACTCTCTAGAAAAACTAACAGTGTAGATAATAACATCTCACACAATAAGGTATAAATTACTTGACCTGCTGTAAATTTCTTTGGCTTGGAGTTAGCGGTGTCTGGAAATATACGACTCATATATATTGTTCATTTATCTTAAATATGTTCTATTTGTAAAAATTTAAAAAAAGTCTAAAAATTTCTGAGATCACTACTTTACACTTTTTTGCATATATACTTTTTTTACATATATGTCTAACCTCATTATGTTTAAACTATGTATATATATACTTTTTTACATTTATACCCTTTATTTTTCTTTTACATTTAATCGTTTGTTGTATTTTAATTATGTATAAACCTGCTACTTTACACTTTTTTGCATATATACATTTTTTACATATATGTCTAACCTCATTATGTTTAAACTATGTATATATACTTTTTTACATTTATACCCTTTATTTTTCTTTTACATTTAATCGTTTGTTGTATTTTAATTATGTATAAACCTGTTGTAAAAGGCTATTAAGCCGTGTAATTAATAAAATAAATAAAATAAAAATAAATAAATAAATTTGTATTATTATTTTTAATTATTTACTGTAAAACCTGTTTTATGAAGGTGTATAAAAATCCTTTTACTTGTAATGTAAAAGCCCACTAGGGCGTTTATAATTAATAAATGATAAATAAATAAATTAGAACTTTCTAAGGTTCAATGGCTGAGAAAATTGATGAACCGATTTTGATCACTTTTTACGTGGAAAGAAGATTTGAGAGATCCATTTGCATCTTTGCGGCCACTCTGTACGGCGTTGGCTGTCGACCCCGATTAGCTTAACCCGACCACGAGGCAGCTCTTTGCAGAGCAACCTCAATCCGCACACACACACACACGCGCACGCGCCACTTTTCTGCGCGCCCAGCGACGCTGCCATCCTCCCCGACCTGAAACGGCTTCTACTCCTTCTTCACGACGCGCTCAGGGTTCCACGACGAAGCGTGTGCGGACACTTGGTCCGAAGATGAAAGGTCCGCAGACATTTGGTCCAACGACGAAGGATGTGGTATTCTATCATGGATGTGAGTGGTGATCGGTGATGCAACGAATACGAATATCAAGCCTACTATTCGGCGAATACGAATAATTCAACAAGGTAATAAATAATACACCACTGTCCTTTTTTTACTAAGATATTTAATAATTAAAATTTACCACCGGCAAATTTTTGTTCGAAAAGCAAAAACATTTATTTTATTTTATCCGTTTGTACATTCCCAGCGGTCGAAAATAAATATCACTTTTTTCACGCTTACGAGAGGTCACGTTATTAGATGTAATGTGAAATTATTTTATAAGAGTTACAACTTTTACACACAACAGAAGTAAAATAGAACGAATAATACGTATTACAAAACAAAAACTACAAGAAATGACCGGCTAACCTTATTAATAATCCAAAGAAACTAGATGAAAGAACTCATGTTATGCTGTGTAACATGTAACAATTGTCAACTTGAGAACTCAACAAATCCATTCATTCATGTTAGGGGATTTCCAGATAATACAGTGCATAGGTGTGTTCGGATAAATGATGCACAGCCAAACCGTAATTTGCGTTGCGTTCATTTATAAATAGTTTGTTTTTAATATTCGT
>JADDOH010018236.1:0-28173 GCA_016648135.1 Agrypnia vestita
GTCACATTTTCAAATCAGCTGTGAGAGGATGGCCATTTTTTTTACCAACGTTTTTACCTTTATCCACCTATCTTGGAGAGTAAAAAAAAGTTACTCATATGTATGTACTTCGGCGAGTTAAATATTTTTACCATAGATGGCGCAACCCGTTTTAGTAAAAAACGTTACTCGAGTAACTTTTTTTACCTTTACTTTAGATGGTGCAACCGGGCCTTAGTATTATTTGGGATAATTCATAGATTAACTCTGATGATTCAAAATTTTTTAGCCCTTTACGCCATAAATAACCATGAAAAAAAAACATTTTAGTTCACATAATTCAATTTTTTTTAAAAATTTGACGAGATTGAAAAATATTTTTATTTTTTTGCAAGTGAGAAGAAAAAACATGTCAATTTCAGGAACTTCAGTAAAAGAAATCTGGCGATCTTTGTATTAGCATAATAAATGTTGCATTTTCGAAACGATTTCTTGAAATACTGAAAAACACAGACTTTTTCATTAAATTAATGGCTTTTTTTATGAGTTATTGGTGAATTTCGCAATCGCATCGTGACTACCTTGAATTTTGAATTAGCGAGGTTTTACTGTATTTTGGGTAATTTGACAATGAAAATCTGTGATATCGAATCCACTATAACTATACTTGTTTTATTAATCATATCTTACAAGACCAAGACCACTATATGCGTACTGAAGTATAGCAAACATTGTGTACTTACTGGGGAATAAAGAACAAATCCTCCTTTCTATGCAGCAGAGAAGTTAATAAAATGATATTAGTGTGAGTTGAAATAAATATGTTTTATATATTAGAGAAAGCTGTGGAATGTTATTATCATATGTTATTATTATAAATGACTTACTGTGCTTTTAAAAGGGCTTCATTTAAATTATTTTTGACAATCTCCAAGTCATCGAAGAATTGTGGTGGAAGTTTGTTTTGTCTTATTATTTTCACGTTATAACCCTTTTCTCTGTAAATAACAAATACAATTGGATAGTTAGGATAGCAAATATCAATTAAAATAGTAGAATGACGCAGTTAATACATAACGACATTAACACACAAATTTCTGAATTGAATCTCTGAGACAAAGCTCTAAGGCGAAGTTTCGTCTGTGTACATGCACCCAAAGTATTTTATATTTATTTACTGAAGGTCAGAAATTATAATTCATAGGAATTCCTCACATCAATAAATTCAGGAGTTGAATAAAATGTGAGAAAAATTTTGTAGAAAAGCACCATCGGAATAAGACTACAGTAATGTGAGGGATGAATCTCTATATGGACAATTCAATGAAACATTTCTTCAAAAGGAGGCAACAACAAGTTCCTTTGGATAATAATCATGTTAAAGTCGCACAATAAAAATCCAATTAGCCAACAGATAGCATTAATTCCATTAGCGACTTAGTTAGAAAGTCGTCTCATACGTTGTAAAATTAAAAAAAGAAAATTATAGGAAAAACTAATACATGTATGTACATATAAAAAAGTCTATACCTATAAAGCTCAATGTCTGTCCGTCTGTCTGTCTGTTCTCTATACAAATCTACACCGTTTGTCCGATTCAACTCAAATTATGCAAACTTATGCAATAGGACTTTCTTGTATTCTTTCTGTCTTGCTACGAAAAATTACACTTTTTTTTTTGTAAACAAAGGTAATGGAACTATTTAAAGATTTTCCGTTTATCTAAACATGTGATGAATATCAAGAAATGTATTACAAAATATTATTAATTCTTCATTGGAAAAATATTGTTCTTAAGAGCAATTTACCTTTAAAGGTACCTACTTACATTATAGAGTTCACTTGAAATGGTAATATTTCGAGAGGTTCAATGTTCCTCTTCATCATCTTATGTAACTTGAGTGATGACACAGCCAGAGGGTAAGCGATGCGGCGTCGGACCAGAGCCATCTTCTCGCCGGCAACCTTCTCCTCCTCCTCTAGAACGCGCTGATCAATAATTACCTGAATCTGCTGGCGGCCGGGCATCGAGTTGTTCCTGGAGATGAAGAAAAGTGAGTGAATCAAAAACGACATAAAATAGATTAAGGAATTTTTTTATGACTCTGCGAAATGCTTCGTAGTTTTAGATTTTATTCAAGAAGTGCCACATTAGCGGTCAAAGTAAATGCTATGAGGATTGGTGAAAACAATAACTCAATTACTTTGACCCTTAATTGATTTTTAAATCAGTTGTAAAACCATAATGTTGTTATGTTTTGTAATGCTAAAAAGTGTTAATTAGTCTTTTGGTTTGAATTTTCTGGGGTATTCTGCTGTTTTTCTACAACCTTTCTGGCCAATATTTCTGGTGATATTTCGGTTCCTTTTGAAAGATATTTCACCAGAGCTGACGTGTTGCTGAAAACATAATCCAGAAGATTCTGTATCACCGTGAAACATAAGAACTAAGAAGTGCTAATAAAAGTGTTAATTGGTGTTTAACTCACTAACTAACCACCACGCCGTTTCCCAGAGTGGTAGGGAGAGAGGATAGAATGCCGCACTTGTCTGTCCTGACACATCACTTTTGACTCATCCATTTTCATATATTTTCCTCCTCCTCCATCCTCTAAAATTTGGTTTATCCGATCATGCCTGGTCTTCCGTGGAAGCCTTCTATTTCTGTTGCCTTCAACACTCGCCTCCTAAATTTTTTTACCATCCTTTCCTTACTCAACCAATCCACACAAAATTTAATTAATGGAGGATTCAAATGAATGGAATTCATGTAGGGTTAGTATTAAAATGTGGTGATGACATTATTAAAATACACTAATGATATCGTCACTACACACAAAGCATGGTAGGGTTTAATGCTTTGCAGGAAACCCGCTTGGGTGTAAACTGTGCGCCTCGAGTTTAGCTAAGACTAATTTTCTTTGCTTAGATATAATCATTGTTGTGCATATGATTTTTGAGTGCTTTCACACAAACAGTTAAGATCCTGTAAAAGCTTAGATATTAAAATATGTCCTAAAAGACAGAGCAAGGAAGGGAATACAGACATTTTAAATCATGGATCAAGTGTCACAGAAAGAATAATGTCCTATATGCTGTCAAAAATTTAAGAAGAATGAGAAATTAAGCAAAGAAACAGAGTAAATTACCATCTTAAATACATTAAAATGTGAGGCGGTTTCTCTACAACAGGCCTAGCCTAGGTGAGAAATTGTCAGGATTTCTTCCTGTGAATATTTTTTTGTGAACAAATACCTTTTAAACCAGTCCTTAAACTCCAACACGAGCTCGGCCAATTGGTCCTTGACTCTCTGCTTGTACTCGTTGGCCGCTCTCAAAAGGGTTTGCCTTTCCTTCTCCCGAGCTAATTCCTCGTGGGATAGCTCCAATTCCTCTTCTGTCAACAATTGTCCCACTCTGGGTGGCTGTTAGTTTTGATGAAAAAGAATATTTTAATGAAATTTTGACAAAGTTGGGCTTGACATACCTAAATGTATGTCAATTGATGGTTAATTAGAGATCTGCTTAATTAATGTATTAAGTGGAATATTTACTTATCTTGAAATATCCAAATACAAAAGAAGTATAAAAAAGTCAACAAAGCTTACATTCAGAAATTAAATGTGTCTAGACATAAAATTGCATTTTTTGTATTGATTATTGTAAAAAGGTCTCTTAAATTAAATTATGTAAATAGTCCTAATTGTAATTGTTAAAAGTGAAAGAAAAAAAAAGATTAAAATTTAAAATGTGAAATGCATGCATTGCCAACATTCTAGATATCTAATAAATTATGTTCTTCATGATGTTTTCATTTCAATTATTTTTCAGGAAATTTATTTTTAAAAGTTTTTACTTCACAGGGAATTGGCATCTCTTTTCTTTTTCCTTCAACTATGTAGATATGTATATATTATTTATAAATGTTCAATTTTTTTGTTTGAAACATTGTGGAAATTCATTTTTAATATTTAAAAAAAACTGGGTAAACACAACACTGTTTTATTCCACTATATATTTATTTTGAATTGTTAGAACATTTTCAGGATTTCTCCCATTGTCAATAACAACATGTTTATTACAACTAAATACAAAATAATTCGAGCCAGTATTTATTTATAGGGATTGGGTGGGTGCTATGGTGGTGGGGGTCGGGGGCGGGATTAGAATGAGTAGAAGTGGAGAGGTTATGGGTGGTATCTGGATGTTAATTATATTTCTATTATTTATTTTATTATTATTTCTAAGATCTCCAAGATATCCATTCTTCTTCCTTTACTGCACTCATATAACAATTTCGAATCAAACTTATGTCCCTCCATTCTGGCATGCTCTGCCATTTCTGAATTTAAACTAAAGTTTTTTATGACTCTTTTATGCTCCTCTAGTTCATATTATTTATCTTTGACTTCAACAAAACCTTAGGTTTATGCACTATGCATATGGTTTATGCAAAGGTTAATGCACTAATGATAAACCTAGCAGATTGCAGGGTACAAAAAGCTCAAAAATCTGATTTTCTTAATAACATAAATGTGTTTCCTAAACGGAATCAGTCAAGCACTCACAGTGCTTGATCCGTCTGCTTGAGGTTTGTAATGAGTAGATACGGGTTAAATTCCTTTCTAACGAATATCGAAATTTCCAGCATAACAAATTATTTTCACGATTTCCAATGGAGTTATTGTGTGTTTCTCCCATATTCAGCAAAATTTTAGCAGAATGAAAAAAAGATTATGGTCCTGTAAATTTCATTATACTTACTAAGATTTGACTGTGTTCAGATTCAAAGAGTTGTGTTTGAAGATAATAATGGTGGCTTTACTACATTTTTTGCATGTGGGGTATAAAAACAAAGCAATATTACATTTTTTTTAAAGGTGTTTTAAATATACCTGGTCACCGAGGATTACTATGTAATTTAGAATGTACTGAATGCTAGATTTTATATGTCTATCTCTTCCAAAATATGTTTTCTATAAATTTATAGGCTATATTTCCTATAAAATCATGAATCCAGTACATTCTAAATTAATAATCCTCGATGACTGCTTTAAATTTTTTTCAGATATTGCTGCTTTTGTACTCTATATATATTTGACAATCTGTTTACCGCAGACTCCTTGCCAATGTCAAATGAAGAAACTTCTCTTAAAAGTTCAGGTTCGAGGTTGTATTCGTAGGAAAATACATTTCCGTCTCCCCCAGCAGTGAAGAAATATCTGCAGTATAAAAAAAATCAAATAAATATTATTAATATAGTAAAACCCAATGATAAAATAAACTGTAGATACGTTACAAGCACGAAATCTCAGCAACTCAAAAGTAAGGTAATTGCCTTGCACTCGTTATCGAACGGTCCTTTCTTTGTGATCGGGCGCGACGCTACCCGGAGAAAGGAACAGAGTATCGTACACCATTGTAAGAATGGGTATGTTATTTTAATCACCGTGACTTCAAATTACCTGATTTTGATGTCTACACGCAAAGCGTTTGTGAAATAAGATTTGTTGTCTCTTTCAATGCAAAGCCGGCTAGTATGGGAATAACGTGTCTATATTATAATACGTCAATGGTAAAATCTCGTTAATTAGAAATTCAAGGGACACAAAAAAACCATTTCGAATTTCACGGAATTAATTCGAAATTCAAAGCAAAAAAAAATTTAAAATCGCAATATAATTGCGAAATTCGCCGAAAATCGTAAAATTCGTGAAAAATGTCATAAAGTTAATGAAAACCGTCTGTATTCTTGCACATATTAAGAAATCATTTTGAAAACGCAATATTTATTATGCTAATACGAAGACCGCGACATTTATATTACTAGAGTATACATTTATTGTTCTCACTTGCGAAAAAATCGAAATATTTTTTTCAATTTCGTCAAATTTAAAAAAAAAATCGAACTTTGTTAACTAAAATGTATTGATTTATGCCGCAAGGAACCAAAAATTAATTCGAAATATCAAAAATCGTGATGCGATTGCGAAATTCGCTAAAAATCGTAAGATTCTAGAAAAAAAAATTTTTTTTGTGAAAAACATCTGCATTTTTGCATTTCAAGAAATCATTTCGAAAACGCAATATTTATTATGCTATTTATATACTCAAGTATATATTTGTTGTTCTCACTTGC
This sequence comes from Agrypnia vestita, assembly GCA_016648135.1. NCBI lineage: Eukaryota > Metazoa > Arthropoda > Insecta > Trichoptera > Phryganeidae > Agrypnia > Agrypnia vestita. The sequence goes on from JADDOH010018236.1 coordinate 6,119, forward strand.
GAAAAAATCGAAATATTTTTTAAATTAAAAAAAATTTGAATAATGTGCACTAAAAATTATTACGAATTATCGGGTTTAATCTACTATGAAGTAGGCATTTTGGGACCTGTGGGTTTTAAAAATTTCGAATTATGGTAAATTTCGAATTATCAGGGTTCGAATTAACGGGGTATTTCTGAATGTATATTTAAAATCGTAACTAATATTGATTAAGTGTTTGGAATTAAGGAATAATACTTCTTATCAGGACTGAAGACCATATGTGTGACGAGGCCGGTGTGGTTATTGTGCATGGGAAGTCTTAGAAAGTCTAAAAAATCCAGCCGCGGGATCAGTTCCGGCTCGTCTTTGGGCTTCCCCAACTTCCTCTTCAGTTTCTTCTGCCTCTTAAGCATTCGTATTTCAAATTCTTCCTGCGACCTGTCCTGCTCTGGAGTAGGAAGCCGGATCATCCGGATCTCTCCGTCCTCCATACCCAGCACCAAGTCTCTATTATCATTTCTGGAATACACACCATCTTATAGAAATTGAACCAAGTGGGTTAAAAAATATTTATTTTAACATTAAATTAATATGCGCATCTTTTAATAAACAAATTTATGCATTTGAAAAATCAAATTATTGCTTGCCCAACGTAAATAGGCGTGCGGCGAATTTAGAACTAAAACCCGCCTTGCCCGCACCCGGCGGTAACCCATCGCCCTGTCATTCAGTTCAATTCGGGAGCTGTGACATCTTGATTACCAATATATACTGAATTATTATGTCCAAAACATCTTAACCAGTCCAGGATGCTGCAAGAACAATTGCCAATGAAGTATTAAAGTTTTGCGAAGCTGAAAAAGCAAATAATGGACCGATATTACCGTCTGACAGTTTGACATTCTTTAGTGCTGCCTGACCAAATTTCTTTTAAAGGCTACGACACTGGTCACCAGACATTCTGTATTGTGTACTAAATTTACACCCTGGCAATTTCTGTTACGCGACAGGGATGCCCTCCCTCGCACGCCAATTTATAGTGGTCGCATTCTAGTACATATATTCCAATTAACTGCATTGCGATTATTTGTCAAATTTGATAAAAAGCATACTAACATGAAAAGCAGCGAAACGATGCTAGTCTCCCAGGAATCCTCCAGAGGTGCAAACTTGTTGGGCGAGAGCGCACCGGGCTGGATCCGCATCAGGCAGCCCAGTCCCTCCTGCCCCACCCACAGCTGGCCCCGCTCCAGGGGGTCGTACAGGGCCCACAGGATGGCTTTGCTGCTTGTTTTTTCAAGGGTCACTAAAAATGCACAAGTATTATTTTCATAATACACACAATTCTAATATATTGTGACATTACGAGACAGAGAAGAGTAATTCACTAAGGAAATGGATTCCAGGCATAAATATTATCTTAATTTTTATTTATTTACTTTTTTACGCCCATTACAGGCTTTTACATAAAAAATAATACATTAAACAATATCGTAAATAAGCAGTAAAATATAAAACATATGAATATAAAGTACATGTATAAAAAGCAATAAAAGGTACAGTTGCCGGCAAACTTTTTGAAATTCTTTGGCGTAGTGGGGGAATGCGCAGAAGACGAAATTTGGGTCTCGTTGGTGGAAAGGTAGATGCGCAAACTTCCCCCCACTACACCGTAGAATTTCAAGATGTTTGCCGGCTACTGTATAAGCAGTGAAAGTATCAGGCATAACCATTAAAATATGAGTATAAAAATAAAAATTAAAAATATAAATTTAAAACATAATACAAGCATTAAAATGTGAGTGTAAAAATTAAAAATATAAATTTAAAATATAAAATACAGAGCAGTAATGTGTATAAAAAAATATATATTATACATTATTACATGTATATGTTAACAGCAGTTAGTAATGAGATAATATTGTCTCTTTAAGTATAAACTTTATTTTCACTAGACTGTCATTGAATAATACGATCATGGTTCCTTTCCAAATTTCTTCCTTCATTCCTTGCCAAAGTGCTATTATGCTTACTTATGTTGGGATAGTTTTTCGATAGATTTTTATCTATAATAAAAATTATCTATGGTAAAAAGAATTATTATTTGTTTGGACCCAAAAATAAGACCATCTTTTAGGAAAGAGTACGAAAAGTCTGATGCTCATACAAATATCAGATTAGTAATAGCAAAAAAATTTTAAAACGAAACATTAAATGATTGGTTGTAAAATACGAAAAAGCCACCAAACCCTGCATCTGAAGCATAGCACTGATGTGAAACCTGGACCAGCAACCCGTGAGAAAAAAATATAGGTTAAAGGCATTCAAGTTGTGGTGCTGAAGATGGATTGGAAAGAATAAGCTGGATCGAGAGTATCGCAAGTGAGGAGGTTCTGAAGAGAGGTCAGTAACAATAGACACCATCGAAAATCAAAGATGCCAATGGATGGGATATATTCTTGTAATCCTCAGAAATGTAATCGAGGGAAGTTTAAGGAAATAAGTCAGAGAAGCCGGACCAGATCTACCAAACAATGGGCAAAGCAAAAACAAATTACTAGTGACAAATTCAGGATACAGCATTGCACGCACACTATACAAAATAAGTGTGTAATAAAAAAGGAGTTAGTAATAAAAAGTGTGACTGAAACGAAGATAGTGCAATGGACTCACTTAATTCTACTTCTGGTTCCTCTTCTTCCTTTTCTTCATCTTCATCATCTTTCTTTTCTTCAACTTCTTCTTCTTCATCTGATCCTAAGAAGGGCATGTCTTCTTCTTCGTCTGGTGGTGTGTAGCGCAAACTTGGAGAGAGATAAATTGTTAATAAATTCAAAATGAATATTGTGGAGACTAAACTAAGAAAATATGTACATATGTGTTTGGAAATATATATCGAGAGTAGAAAGCCAAAGGCCTTAGTGATTATTTCAAACTTTACAGGAGAGCAAAATAATGTTTTGTCAATCTGATTTTGTCAATACATATTTCTTTTATTATTAAACGATTTTCACATGTTTTGGATTAATAAATATGGAAATCGTTTAATAATAAAAGAAACATTGACAAAATCAGATTGAAAGAGCTTTCTTTTGCTCTTTTATAAATTTCGAAATAATCACTAACGCCCTTTTGGCTTTCTATCCTCGATACGTGATCTTTTAAACTTACAAGTATTCCTTAAGGTTGATGACGTTTGTGTTGACAAAGTAGTCTTGAAATGTTATAGTCTCAGGCGGAGGGGGAACAGCGATATTGGGCAACTCTGCCTCCATTATTAGACCATCATTCCCAGCCAATAATACCGTTAGATCCTTTTGCATGCAAAAATATTGATGAGTTTTAATAATATTATTGAGTATTTTCAAGAAACATGTGTGATTAATAAATGTGGTATGCTGATTGGTTCTAGACCTGGATGTTTGGTTTGGTTATTGGAAAAATTGCATTCATACATACATGGTGAGGCTTCCAGACAATGTGATTGATTATTTTGGGAGTATCGATGAAGCACAGTGGGACAAGTTCGGGAACATTGTTTTTTGATTTCAGTCGATACAAGAACATTGTAGAGTCTACAGACGCTGTGACCAGAGTTGTGCAGGCATCATTAAGGCTGATCACCCTCACTGCGTCATTATGAGGCTTCACTTGCTGAAATTTTTAAGAAAATTATATTTTTATTCACATGGTCACGAGGTGTTCCGATAATGTAATACCATATGAAGACCCCATGGCAAGAAGTTGTTAACTAACATTCAAGCCATTTAAAAAAAATTAAACATTTGCATTTCGCCTTTGAAAAATATGTTTTATTGCTAATTCAATACATATTAATTTTTATTGATTTATATCACTAAAATATCAAAAAAGTATTTACAAAGTAAAAAAAACGCATTTAGGCACAAAAAATAAAAATATACTAATTAACCCTAAAAAAATGTAGTCAACAATCATTTTTTCACCTCTGGAACTCATTTTTAATAGCATAACACATTTTTAAAATTGGCAAAACACGAACATCAAACAACCCTTCAAATGCTATCCGTTTTTACCATCCATTATCCAAAATTACAAAATACCTAGCATCTTATTAATAATACAAAACATGGTACCATTTAAGATTATTAAAAAATTATATATAATATTATAATAGTCTTCAAATAAAAACAAATATATGACAGTACTGCCAGAGTAAAATTTATATTAACCATAAATATTCCAGTCAAATTAAAAATTCTGTCAAATGCTATCCGTTTTTACCATCCATTATCCAAAATTACAAAATACCTGGCATGTTAATTAATAATACAAAACATGGTACCATTTAAAATTATTAAAAAATAATATATCATATTATAATAGTCTTCAAATAAAAACAAATATATGACAGTACTGCCAGAGTAAAATTTATATTAACCATAAATATTCCAGTCAAATTAAAAGGCGTGTTAATTTCAGAATCATGGCATGAACATGTTATTATTGAAGATAACATGTTCTTACCATTAGTAACTGATTTGATTTTTATGAAGAACAGTAGTTAACATGTTCATCCTTATGATTTGAACATGTAATTATTTTTAAGTTCTGAACTTATTTCCAATGGAAAGAGCGTACAATATTTAGTTTAGACGGCTAATTAACTCATTTTTGACAAAAATGTTAGTTAACAACTTCTTGCCATGGGGTCTTCATATGTAATAAATGTAAATACAGATATTATGTACAAGTAAATTTTGAAAGTATGTACATATATAGATATATTCAGTAAAATATATAAACCCCAGATTACAAATGCGAACGGTTTGCTAAGAAGCAGAAGTATCTGAATAATTTGTGTTGTGGGTGTGTAGGAGAATAATCAAAATCAGATGATCATACAAAAAGGCAAATAAACGCTAATTGTTCGAAGAATATTTTTTCTTCTGAAAGAAGGCTTGAACTTTGTGGTGACTTGTTAAACACAAATCACTTTTTTTTCACCACTTTATTAGATTATACAATCTACATGTTTCCAGAACAATGTTCTCTTCTTCAGGATTGTTTGTGTACTAAAGTTGAAGAATTTAAACCATGCAAGTGTCATGGTGAAGGAAAGGTTGAGGGGTGGGGGGGTCAGAGGTGTTAATTATTGTGGAATGTCATCTGAAGAGGATGAAATCTTAAATGAAAAAATATTCAATAGTGGGTTGTGCATAAATTTTGTCTGTGTATTTACATATTATATTTGAATTAATATTAACATTTTTCCTAATTTCGAGTATTTCTAGATTATTTATTTGTGGGATCTTATGACTAATATGTGAAAATTTTAAACCTGTATTAATATTAGATGTATGGTCATATGTTTCAATAAATCTACATACCTGTAAAAGACCAACACAACTCTCATCGTAGATGGCTTTCATTTTTTCTTCTAGGTGCTTGGTTAGCAGAATGAGGAGTCTACATGTTCCATCAGAATAGCCGACTAGTAAAGTTCTTCCCGTTCTGTCCACCTAGAAACATACGCCAGATACCGGTTTCAGCAAATCAGCTTTGATAAGTAAGAAGTTATGTAAAAATGTTCTCAGGTACAAGTAAGAAGTTCTGTAAAAATATTCACAGGTATGGCCAATAAGAATTTTCTCACATGTCATCGGGGTACGCCAACTTTCATTATGGACCCTGCAATGGAATCTGAAACGTAGGCCAGAAAGACCGCAGACACATGGCAGAATAACCTAAAAAATTCTAACCAGAAGTAATAAGTGCTCAAAAATAAGCACTTACATAGCAGCAGATTTTTTTTTTGGGTTGCAATCCTAGGATTGGTCTGCAACAAGCACTCGCCCTCTTCACTCCTCTCTGTCACCTGCCAGCCTCTTCATCTCTTGGTAGGTGCTACAGCGCACATCTCCGATAATCTGGTCTATGTAGCATAATCTCGGGCGGCCTCAACGATTGTTGCCTTCAACATTACTTTCGACGATGGTTAAAAGCATACCCGGATGCCTTATATTATGGCCTGTCCAAATTGCTCGCTGTTGGGCGATTCCGTTAAGGAGCCGCCTCTTTTCACCCACCCACCTAGTCGTTTCGGATATGTTCTAACCAATGGATCCTCGCCACGCGCCCGTAGCACCACATTTCAAAGGTCACTAGCCTCCCGGACATGCTCTGGCCGATGGTCTATGTTTCGCTGCCATACATCAGCAGATATCATTTTAATAAAGCAATATAAAATAAAATTTTGAGGTAAAATAATTTGATTGAACCTGACAAAGAATAAAGAAAATAATTATCAGAGATACCTCTTTGGGGAAGTACAGCATGGTGCTGGCTAACCCTTGCGGAGGCTTCAAGTACAGCAGAGGGCCAGCAGGAAGGGCACACAGAGCCAAGCTCCCGTCGCAGCCCACGGTCACCAGGAGGGGCTGCGGTCCTCGCAACACAGCCAGCCCTGCCAGAGCACTTCCGTGCCACCGAAACTCGCGCCGGGGAGCCACACAATCTGGGGAATCCACATCCAGGTCGAGGGACCAGATGCAGCCTCCCGCATCCTGTGCAGTATGGAATTTAAACATGTATATTTTTTAATATTGACTATTTATGATTCAAACAAATTTTAGTAGCCAATATCATTAGAAGATATATTTTTCCTCATATCATGTCATCCATTGAATATCAATAAAATGACATTTTAAAGATTATATTATAATAAGAATTTAAAAAGCATTTTATATTTTATTTTAATATATTTTTTTACACAATTACGTTCATTAGCAATAAAGAAAATCGACTATCGCCGATTGCTTACTGCTAGGCCCTGCGGGCGGCCACAAGAGCAACTTTGTGACTGATAGTGATGATGCAGCCATCAATGGCTATTGCTAGTGTTTCTGTAGAATCTACATTTCAGTGAGGAATACATAATTTATATTTCTAAAGAAAAGGGAAGACGTCTGTCTACTCAGTAAAGCAATTAGAGATATCCGATTGCTATCACCGATTGTTTTCTGCTAGGCCTTGCACGCAGCTATGGTGGCTACTCTGCAGCCGATAGAGGTGAGGTCACAATACGTATGTGGCAGTATCTAACCGATCCACTCTGTGCATCTGCCTCCGACAGCACCCTTTTTTATTGTGTAAATATAAAAAAAAAGCCTGAAGCCTTCGCCTGTAAAGTAAACAAATGGGAACAAAAAAATTCACATTAGATGACGCCGTGAAGCAGTCTCGACTAGTTTCCGGTCCTGCGCGGTTGTTATCTAAAAATCCTTTTGTCTGCGCCTCGCATTTTCTTCATTTCTCGCAGTGCATTTCCCTTTGTTTTATCATTTTTGTACTTGTTTGTTATTTTTACCACATTTTACTTGGACACCATTACTTGCTCTTGGAGGCTATCTCTGGTCGAGAAATAAACATTAACAATCATTTCACTCTTTCATTCTATCGACCTACACATCTTCCCTAAACATCTGTATGATTTTCTCAAGTACAGGTGCTTCCGTGTTGGCGTCTTGGCCTGTTGTAGAGTAACATGTAAAAAAAAAAAATATTTCAATTTGTTGGCCATTTCAGAATTTTGAATACCGAATTACTACTTTGAATACCGAATACTTTTCCCCAAATAGCATTCCTTTTACGATGTTCGTTTTCTTTTTTATTTGACACTCTTATCCTGGCATTCCACAAGTCTGCGCTGTTCTTCAGTCATATTTTATGCAATCGCACCGGAGAAGTACATATATTTTTTATAAAAAATATTAATACAGTCATTGAAGCAATAAGGTAAAAACTATAAAGTCAAAACTAATACAAATTATTCTAAAATAGAAAGTTGAAAGATTATTTAATGTGTAGAAATATAATATATACATTATTTTTTAAATAACTCAAATAATAAATATTGTGGATTATATTTCTACAAATTAAATAATATCTATACATAATTTAAAATAATCTGTACATCTCGCATAATATATTTTTGTATAATTTTTTAATTTTTTAATACTGGCAAGTGTGCACTACAGCATCTATACTATGTACATATTTTTCTCAGAATGGTTCAACATGTTTGTCACCTGTCCAAACCACTCGTTTTTCCTCCTGTATGTTATACTCATGAGCTGTGCCCCTTCCACCACCAGCTCTGCCACTGGGTTTAGTTCAACGAAGGGATCATTCTCCGGAGGGTCCGATTGCTCCACCGTGTCCCAGTACCAGGTGCGGATGCGACCGTCCAGACCCACGCTGGTCACCTTAAACAGAACATATCAATGGCATTGTCCTGTTTGTATACTGTTTCTAGTCGTTTCGCAAATTTAGTTGGCATTTCTACCGTTTATTCTAGACCTTTCTTATAATTTTCAATGTACAGTAAAACCTCGATATAATGGACTAATTGGGAGGACGGGGTGTCCGTTAAAGCCAAAAGTCTGTTATATAAAAATATGTTTAAAATAAATCAAAAAACTTTTTCTTGAAAATATGGACACTGTATTTAGATATAAATAAAAAACACAAAATTCTATTTAATTGTCTTCGGACATTCGTCGTGAAGTGACGTTGCTGTTTGATATCGACGCGCTTGCTTTCGGTAATCCTGCTTTGAAAAAGGAATCAAGTTTTGTTTGTACTTTTGAAGTTTGCTGTTTTTTGGCATATTGTTCACATATACGAGACGCAGACATTCCAGACTCAAACTTTTGTATAATTTCTAGTTTTTGATTGATCATTAGATTGATTCTTTTCCGTTTGTCCATATTTAAAGGGTAGGGTTGCGAAAATTTTAATTTATTTACTGGAGTACACTAAATGCGTTCATTCACTTTGAGTAATCAAGTCACACTGCTGTAGAGTTGCGTGAATCCCCGGCTAGCGTGGCAAATACCCATAGAAACCTACGCGTTTTATATCAGGGAATCCCCTAGTATACTATCGCTCTGGCTAGGTGCAGTCTACGAGCAGGACGACATTATGTCACAAATTCTAGTGCTAGACGTATGACATAATTATCATGGCCGCTAAAAATTGTTTACATGCGTCAACACTTGAATTTAAGCATGTATAATATTAACAGGACGTTTTTAATTTTTTTACATTTGTCCGGTTTTTTTGTCTGTTATATCTGAAGTCCGTTAAATAGAGGTCCGTTATATCAAGGATTACTTTACTGTAAAATGTCCAGAGTGCTGGGAAATCCTCGATTATGTGCAATTCTTGCCATTTCTACAGTCTCGTGACAATATGTTACCTAGCGCAAATGACACTAAATAAATATTTAAGAAGTAGTTGTGGAAGTGAGTGGAAATAAATTGCATATTTCATTGGAAAATACAGCACCACATTTTAATTACAATCCAGTGATAGTTTAAACACTCTACCTCAGCTGTCTCGGCACTCCTCAGAAACTGGGTTATGGGGGCCTGGTGGCACGTGTTTCTCCCTCTTTGGCACACTTCAACTTTAATTAGTCCTCCCTCCCAAACCAAAATATTACCCCACGAGGAACCAGATAGAACCTTAAAGCCGAAAAAATGCAGCAATTGATTTGGATACTGAAGATAATATTGCAAATCATTATGTATTTTGAGCATCAAAGATTATACCTTCTCATCAGGCATCGGCATTACTCCCAGGATATCACAAATCTCTGTTTTCCCAAACCTTCCCAATTCTCCTTTTAGTTTCAGGCCGGTAAATGTGGGACACATTTTCCAAAATTTGACATGGCTGGCTCCTGAAAATTAGAAGATAACACATAATTTTATAAACAGAATAACCGAATTGATTCAAATTAAGTCAGTCTGACACTTCTCATTGAGTAAAGTTCTAACACTTGATTCCAGCCATAGAGGTGATTATTATCTCAACAGATACTTTATCAGTCGAATAATAATAACATTTATTATAATAATTAAAAACTTTATTCAATATTAGCTGTTCGTACCCAGCATTGCTCGGGATAAGGATATAGTTAAAAATAAGTTTGTGGGGGGGGGGGGGGGTGCACAAAGGTTCCATTGTTTTGAAAATCTCTAATAATAAAAAGTTTGCTAAGACATTTAAGGATAAATTAAGTACTATGTTTTAAACCACTTTATTGCTATATATTCGTCAACTATTTTCGGTTGGACTCAACCTTCTTCAGGACAATTATAATTGTCCTGAAGAAGGTTGAGTCCAACCGAAACTAGTTGACAAGTATATAGCAATAAAGTGGTTTAAAACATAGTATTTAATTTATCCTTAAATGTCTTGTAATGTCAAGCCACAAAGTGTTTTCTTGCTTTGAAAAGTTTGCTTGTTGATCTTGTAGTTGTAAGTTAGTCCTATTTTCATAGCACAAGCGTTTAGCTTGTTTGAAAATAGTAAAAATATTGATGTGACACGTATTCTGTGTTCGCATCTCTATTTTTATTAAGAAAAATAAACAATAAAAACAATGTTTCCGTTTAATCTAGGCTGGGATGGATGGAATGTCAAGGAGGGAATTGTGGCCTATTCTGGCAGGTACTAAATCTTATAAGCATGCAAAATTTGGGTCAGATCGGTCAAATGGTGCAGATTTGTACAGAAAATATATCAGGGGAGGGGGAAAATGTCGCTGAAAAACGAAAAAATGAAAAACAGATGACCCATCGAAAAGATAAAAATCTTAAAAATGTCAATAATTAGTGGGAAAACAATTTTCGCATGTTCACTTGATCAATCAGATTATTCTCATTATACCTAGTGTAGGCATGATTTGACTTATATAAATAAAAGTAGGTAGGTATGTAGTTTCAATTTCTTAAAAGGTTGAATACCAAATTGATAATAAGTTAAGAGTGAATATGTGCACCAATATGCAATAAATAATTAGAAATTATAGCAAATTACATATAAATGAATAAACATAAAAATATTGTTAGAAATTATAGCAGTTGTTACCACTCGTGGAGAGCTGACCGGGAATGTACGGAGAGAATTGAACATTACTGACAGTGTATGAGAAAGCACTCGTCTGAAGCATGATGCGATGTTTTTGCCAATCCCAAATTGTTAAATTATAATCCGGCGCACCACCGACTGATGCTAGTAAACCTCCATCGGGGCTGGAAAAAAACACATGAACAGTGTATGATTCAATGCGGTACCAGTTCTACCAATATATTTATTTCATGGTCAAATGAGATGATAATGTATGGCATATGCAGTAATTTACACATAACGTAATTAACAGTACAATAAATTACAAAATAATAACCTCCTTTGATTACTGTTGAAGTATTGAGTGTTTTTTAGTAGCAGGTTGATATTGTTTCAGAATAATTTTTTAAATTGAACAACTTTAACAATTTTTTTTTCAAATCAAATCAATCAAAATGGATTAGTCATCGTGAATATTCAAAGAAAACTTCATAATCTTTTTAGTATAAATCGTATGCCCCTAAAGTTCACACTGCAGTGTGAATTCAAACATTTTGAAACAATGCATCATGGAGTTTACAGTTGCAAGATTTGTCCTAAATATTAATGTTTTAAGATAAAATGATGATGACAGTCCAGGACCATCAGTTAGAAGTTGCAAGACATGCAAAAGATTACCTGAAATTTATCAATAATGTCTTCAGCATAATATGTGGTTTCAATAGGAGATTGTCATCTCGCATACAGCTCGTGCTGTGATATAAATTCTCCATATGATTTCCAAGCGACAAAAAGTCAATATTTGTCATTATAAATTGGCTAATTTATTGTTTTTATAGTTTATAGAACTCTCCATAAACACACACATGGAAATAAAAACACTCTGAGGTATTAATTAGGGAATGTCATTGGAAGGGGATGGATTCTTTAGTGGAAATATATTCAATAATGTACACAAATTTTGTCTGGTCATTTATTATATTTGAATTAATATTGACACTTTTCCTAATAAAGTGGTGAAAAGAAAGTGATTTGCGTTTTATTTTAATAATAATGTCACCACAAAATTCAAACCTTCATTCAGAAAAAAAAAATTCTTTGTACAACTAAAATAATGAGCTATTTATTTACCTGTAATCAAGATTGGCATAAGAATTTTGTGTCCCCTGTCGCAGCACAGCTATAATCGACATTGTTGGCCACTCGTATACGAGGATGACGGGTTCTGCCCACTTGAGACCTCCCTCCCCCACAGCTATATGACTCAATTCTGGATTAGGATTTTTCTTGAAAACAAAAAGAAATTTGTAGTAATTAAGATATATATAATTCAGTGTTACTCTAAATTAACTGAAGTGATTGGGAAAAAATTGGCCAGGATAAATAAATTCAAGCAATAATTAATTTAGCAAAATATTTAGCAGTGCGTCAAAATTATTAATTCTTCAAGTACAATCGGAATCACTCCTGATTCCTAAATGATACATAATGAATAATAATAATAATAATAATACAAATGCAGATGTCACGAATTCCATTTGATGATATGTTTGCACTTTTCCATTTGTAGCTAAATGCAATACTGTAATAATATTTTCTGATAATTCACTTGTACCGATGGTAAAATTATTTTTGGCTTTAATTTATACTGATATATTTCTGTGACTTGTACAGTTGTTTCTATCCACATATTCAGTTTTATCGGCTTATGCAAGACGCCAGACAGTATTATTTTTAACCCGAAGAAAAATATTACAAGAACTAACTACGATGTGGCCAATAGAACCACCAGTAGAACTCCTTCTAAAGAAAACTTTCTTCGTAATAACATTAAAGAATGTGATGTACGACCCGGCAGCCCATGCAACAACATTGTCATCACAGGCACAAAGATTATAATAGCGCTGGCAATCATATCCAAACGAATGTCTGTAGAACTATTAAGGAATATCAAGTAATGTAACAAGATGACAATCTATAATATAAATTTATTCTCTTATTATTAAGTCTACCCACTTGGTTATTATGGACCTAAATATAGTGAAGTTCTTTAGACATTAAATACACGATTAATAAAATCGGAAAAACAAAAGTATTTTCTAAATGTGGTTCAAAAAATCTCGAAGGGCTGAGAGATGCCAGGCTTGGGCAATTTAATAATTATTCTAACTACCTTATTTGTAGCGAGTAACCTTTGGTTAGTCAATAACCGACAGTGGCAAAAACGCTGGAAATGGAGAAAAAGAAGAATAAAAACAATCATAAAAAGACAACAAATCCCAATGATATAATAAGCTTTAGATACGTTACAAGTGTGAAATCTTGGCAACTCAAAAGGAAGGTAATTGCCTTACTTGCATTCGTTATCGAACGGACCTTCGTTGTGATCAGGCGCGACGCCACGCGGAAAAAGGAACAGAGTGTCGTACACTGTTGTAAGAATGGGCATGTTATTTTCGTCACCGTGACTTTAAATTACCTGATTTTTCTGTCGATACCTAGAGCGTTTGTGTACTGTGATTTGTTGTCTCTTTCAATGTAAAATTTGATACATATGAAAGCTGGCTAGCTTTCATATGTATCAAATTTAAAAAATGGGAATAACGTGTCTATATTATAATACATCAATGACAAACCCTATGTTCCACGGCACAATATTATTTTCTATTATTTTTTATTTTCCCACCAGGACCGTTTATTTGAAAAGGATACAATGGATTAAATATATCAATTGGGATTGTCCCATTAGGACTTAGTATTGCTGATGAACAGAAATCATCTGGATTATAATATTCTGTTAGGATGCTGATTTCGTCCTCACTTTTGAGTTCTTTTACTGAACCTATTTTTGCTTTTTCTTCTTCTTTTTCTTCCAGATGTATGCCTTCACTTGCAGTATCACCTTCACCGAGATCTTCAGCAATGCCTTCACGATCAGGCACCTCTTTATCCTTAGCTACACCTTTCCCAGCGGGAACATCCTCACCTACAGCATCATCTTTGTTAGTATCAAACCCCTTTTCCGTGGTTACATTTTCACCTAGAGCAACACTTTCATCTGCTGCAGCGGCGTCATCCCCCGTTACGACTTCATTTACTGCAGTCCCTTCATCTACGGCAGCGCTTTCATCCACTGCAGCATTCTCATCCACTGTAGCGCCATTATTCACTACAGTGTCTTCATCCACTGCAGCCTTTTCATCCACTGTAGCGCCATTATCCGCAACAGTGTCTTCATCCACTGCAGCGTCTTTATTTATTGCATCTCCCTCATCCAATGCAGCACCTTCATTTACTGCACCCCCTTCATCCACTGCAGCACTTTTAACCACCGTAGCCACTTCATCTACTATAGTCCCTTCATCTAGAACAGCGCCTTCTTCTAATGCAACACTTTCACCTTCTTCTTCGAGTTTTGATTTATCATTATTTTCATCTTCCATTTTATATAGGTATAAATAAAGGAAGATGGATTTGGCAGAGAAAATAATATTTATTATAACCATGACAACTGTTGAGACAACCCAATAAAAACCGTATTTCAATATAAGAAATTTAAATATATTGTCACGACTCAATTTTTTACATAGTAAATATTGAGTGAAATAATAATTACATGTAATTTTATTGCTTTTCGCGTGCGATGTTTTTTAAAAGCCTTTACATGGACAGAATATTAAAGATTTTTGGTACAAGCGAAAATACTCTTTATGCAACGGGTTCATTTTGTTCTAATGGCTTACTACGTGAATTACAAGAAAAGCTATTAATATTTTCAAGTGCATCATTTTGACCCACAGTCTATGTTTTGACCAGTTGTAAAATATAGTATAGTAAATTGTACATTTCAGAAGTCTAAAAGTAATTAACAAATTTATTTAGGTACTTAAACTGAATTTCTTTGACAGACGAAAATAGCCTTTAAACAAAATGATATTAAAGACTGTTGCTTCATATGTAATGTTTCACTCAACTCTAATTTTCGCAGTGACGTTCTAGCGGTAAGTAATTCGTATTATTCAAAAGGCGCGAAAGCGGCTTGTGTGGCTTGTTTCGCCGTTGTCATTTGTCATTTTCTAGTTGTCTTACCGCATCTCCTCTGCCTTATTATCTCGATCTCCACATAGTTTGTGTAATAGGATTAACCTTATTCAAGTTTTAGATTATTTTTTGTGCAATCTTTAATTTAAATTATGTCTGGACGCGGTGGTGGCGGTAAGTTTATCTTCAGTTTGCTTTCAGTTTGATATTTTGTGGTGAAAGTTTTTTGAAAAACGAATGAATGGAAATTACTGGAGACCATTTTTTATGTATATTACAATGTGAAACACCAAAAAAATCAGTTACACGTGTGCAAATCCATTCCATGTATATCTTGTGGCTGGTTTTCATAATGCTAATTATTGTTGGTTATATCACGAAGGTAATTGCATGCTGGTCGTTTTCAAACAATTGCGAAGTTTATTCTTCTTTGAATGTTGTTAGATATTTTATTTTAATTTTATTTATGCTTTTAACGTCCGCAGAGCATCATTTAGCTTATTAAAATAATTGACACCATGTGTTTAGAATCATTCCAATTAGAATTTTATTTTCTTATCTTTTGGTTGAAATAGCAAATAGACATATCAATATTTTTTGCATTTTAAATCATCATTATCATCATCTTCATCCTCTTGTTCTAGTAGGGTCGGGGGCCCAAAGACTCGGCAAGGTGGGCATCCTCTTTGGGCATGTTACATTGTGCCAATTCACATTTAAATAAATTTAATTGCTAAATTTTAAATTAAATTCTTAATTTATTTAATCAAATCGAAAATATGGCTATCGTAGGTAAAGCGAAGGCGAAGGCTAAGTCACGCAGCAACCGTGCTGGGCTTCAGTTCCCAGTGGGGAGAATACACCGCCTGCTGCGCAAGGGAAACTATGCCGAGCGGGTGGGAGCCGGGGCCCCCGTGTACCTCGGAGCCGTGCTAGAGTACCTGGTGGCCGAGGTTCTGGAATTGGCGGGGAACGCTGCCAGGGATAACAAGAAAACCAGGTTCGTCTGAAGAATTTTAAGTAAAATTTTTTAAAATCATTGTACAGATTTTATTGATTTATTTTAAATAGTGTTGAAATGAATACTCTGTGGACCATGATTGCCATGAGGAAAGTGTTATAAAGGAGAGGTTGTTGTAATTATTGCAAGTATATGTATATATTACTATGGAAAATAAAGGAATAGTTAAATAATATAAGGAAAGAGCTGCGCTTATCTATTCAGAATACATTTTGAAAGAAGGTAGGCAGTGGAGCGCTTTCCTCAGTTCTTGTATCGTCATTGTAAATAAAAACATATATGTACCATCGACACACGGATGGTTTCATTGAGCGCCGATTGTTTCATCGAGCACCGAGGTGCTTATCAAATTGCGTCGTGTTTGTGCCATTTTCTTCAGATTTTTCCTCCAGAAGGTAATTCCTGTGTGTCAGTGGTGTAACGTAAAATAAATCTTTTATTTGCGCTTCAACACTATCTCTGACATTTTACAATCGCTCGCAACCAATACTCATTTCAAAAACAATAGAACCACTTCGCTATTGTCTTGCCACTCCGGTAAGAACTTTTCTAAAATCGCTGTCTAATTAACTGTTCTTTCACGACTGAGCACACCGGCCCGCCGTTCTGCGCATGCGCCACTTTTCTATGGCATGCACTGCGCTTGTCTTTGGCTGTCAGATGAACAACTCATTACAGTATGTTTACCTTACATAATTATATAAAGAGACCTCTAAAAAGTTTTATCTGTATTGAACATATATATTTTTTACCAGATATTAAAAACTCTCGATTTTTAATCCTGTGTTACACCACCGTTCCCGAAGGTATTTTTTGCACAGTCTTTAAAGAGTTAAAGAGGTCACATTTTATTCAGACATTTTTTATGTACATACTTAAATTGACGTTGGTACATTTCTTAGGCGAATAACTTGACAAGTCATCGGTGAACAGCTTGATGTCATTTTTTATATTAAATTAAATAATTCACTCATATTTTTACATTATCTGAAAATTCCAATTGAATTAATCAGATTCAGACAAAAAGTTTTTAATTAGCATTAAAATAGGATTAACCAATAAAATGTAAACTTTAACTTGTTGAGGGCCTAAAATTTCCTAAGCAACAAAATAGGCAAGGGCCGTAAATTTTCGGAATTTTTTGTGATTTTTCTTTTTACGAAAAAACCATGAAAACATGCGTAAATTAAAAAAAAAACACACACATTCTTATTATTTTATCGTAAGTGTCGAAATGCAATGATTTTTTTATCAAAAAATTTAAAAAAATAATCTTTTTTTGAATTCCGATAATGTTGCCAACCCGACATTTTCCGAAAAATAATAATTAAACCATTTGCCGAAAATTAATATTTACTACATACACTACTATTATTATTTGATATCCTACCTAAAAATTTTCTTCTGTGTGGTATATTTTGTCGCACGGCACGGCACACAACGGAACATCACACTCAAAACACATATAACATGTTTCCTTCCGTTGCTTTCGTGCCGCGCACACAAAACACTACGCCATTGTTTCACTTTAAATTTTGAAGCATATGATCCACATTTAACACACACATTTCTCAAATAAACGCAACATAAATAATGTATTTTTGTTAATAAATCACTGTTTGTATCAAATTGCACCATAAACCAAGAAATATCGCGAATATATGTATATATTATCCGCGCGTAGATCCGTGTTCCAACTGTGATTGCTGGGCGCGAACTGAAGAAATAAAAAACCCTTCCTATCGACATAGCAACGGAATCACGTGATTTTTGCATGTACCATACACGTGAACGTCTTTCGCGCGCTGGGCACATGACGACGGAATAGATCGACACGGCGACAGACACGTGATTTTTGCATGTACCACGCATGTGTCTTTCGCGTACTAAGGACGTGACGACGACGGAATATTATTTCATTATATAATTTTCGATCGTACAACATGAGTTTAGGGCGACATCTATAACTTTTCTATACGATTTTGACGACCGAAAAACTTCTACTTTGAGTGATGATTTAAGCTATAATCGGTCATGTTTTTGAGTCGAAAATGGAACGACAGGTCACTACAGGATTTCTCTATTGGGAAAAAATTACGTTTTTCAAATTCGATACGCGGCCGTCGATAAATAATTTATTTTGTGCCTGTCGGATATATCCGACGCGGCCCCTGGGGACAGTCGCGCTCCGTCGGATATATGCGACGCGGCCCCAGGCTCATTAAAATGGCTGCCCTGAAAGGTGTGCATTTTTGACTTTTTAACCTATTGACACCTTGTATGGAAATATAATTCATGGTCAAAACCTGTCTTTTAATAACCCCTAATTTAGATGAATTTTTTAAGTTATTTGAAATTCACTTTGTATATTTTTATTACGGAACATTGTTTTACTCAATCAATATTCTAATAATCTTTCTGCGATGAAACCCAATCCAAAGATTTTTGTTTCTGAAGCCGAGGGTGAATGTAATATATGATCTGAACGTCATTTTTCTCTTTTAAGAATCGGACCGCGTCACGTGCAGCTGGCCGTGAGGAATGACGAGGAGCTGAATAAGCTGCTCACGGGAGTCACCATCGCCGAGGGCGGGGTGCTGCCCAACATCAACGCCATCTTGCTGCCCAAGAAGACAAACACCAAGACCACCACCGCCTCTGGCAAGCCTCTGTCGCAGGAATACTAATCTACTTTGCACAGTTATTTTGTATTAAATCATTTGGCATTCCACCGTTTATACGTGGCCGTCTAGTTTACTCTTAAAATTACGTTAAGTTTTCTTTTAATTATTTTTACAGTTTTGTGTCTGCCATGTAAAGACAGGACTTTTTAATAATGTGTTCGAAAATTAAAATTACAGTTTTTTATAATTAAAAAACAATAACTGCCGTGTTGTCATTCAAATTTTCTAAATTAGAACATTCCTGGTGGCAAACCTGGTAGGGATCTGGCGAGTGATTAGTGGTGGTTTACAGACGAAATGTAACCGATGATATTATGATGATATAAAGTGATTTGTGGCTTGCCGCCTCGTAATGCCTAGTTCACAGTGGACCATGTACTCGCATGATCAGTATATTGTGTCGGCGCTTCTGTAATCTGAATTGGTACGCTGTGACTTTTGAGGGCGGTGTCCATAAACATAACAAATATACAATATAAATACTCTTATTGATTTGATAATGCTTTTTTAAATGTAGTAAACTATTTAGTATATTTAACCCTAGAAGCCTAATCTATCTTGGAGGTACATAAAGCCTTAACATACGTCTCAGAGGCGTACGTATATAAATGACAACCTGTAGGCTAAAATATATCTATTTATGTCATATTTTTCGAAGGAAATTTAAGGTTGGGATAATAACTAATAATTAAACACAGACTTATCAATTAAAACCATAATCACAGTTATTATTACAACAAAATAAAAAAATATGCTTATATTCAAACTAAAAAAGTCAACTTTTCAGAAATCATCTGAAACATATATTTAAAACAATCTAATATTTTTTTAGCATTAATTACTTGTTCTTAGGACTACATTAAATACATTACATAGGATACATTAGGATACATTAAAAGTAACCAGATTTTTTATGACTAGCTATAATTTTAGCGCAATCTACACAGACATCAACTTTGTGTTCGCAACATACTAACTTTTTGCACTTAAAGCACACAATTTTGACATTTCCTTTTTTTTGTAAGAGCAAAAAGCGCAGTATTTACGTTTTTGGGCTCAGGTTCTCCTGCTTGAAGTTCATTACCTGAATCAGTAGGTTTTACGAGAATTTGACCCATGTTTTCTCGTAAAGCTCTCTTCAAAGTCGGACTTTCAAGTCTCATCTCCGTCCAAGGCTTGACCAAATCTGTGCCCAATTGCTTCATGGATCCTTTTCTGTTCAAGAGTTTTTTATTGTTCTTGATCGCGTTGTGGCAGAATTAACAAAAGCCATATTCAAGGTGCAGTAGAATACAGCCATTGGCCATCTATTAGTTTTGCGGCTGCATGACATTGAAGAACACATTTGATCAAATGAATATACTCCTCCTTTTGTTTGGTTGTAGAAATGAATTATGTCTCGTTTGCCACTTAATTAACGCATTTTCATCACGAGAGTATGAGAGGTAAACCATCTTTGCAGGTTTTGACATCTATGATACAAGTGTCAGAGGGCCATCAAAGCAAAACATAGAACTGCTAATAGGTAGAGACCTCAAGTTCTTAAATTGTTCAGGGATTTCCCGTTTATTTGATCGAATAGTACCAACTAGAGTCAATTTGTAAGGCTGCTGAAGTAAATGTTTGGCTAGTGGCACTGATGAGAACCAATTATCGCATGTTATATTCCTGTTCGATCTGTGAATGGTCTTAGACAATTTCTTCACATAAAATTCACCAAGTGGCACTCCTCTAGGATTTGTGCTCCTGCTGTATATGGATCAGTGTCAATCGTGTATTTGGAGGTTGCATCACACATCATCGGAAACTTGATTCCGTGTTTAGCCGGCTTGTTCGGAATGTAAATCCGAAATGGACATCTGCCTCTAAATCCGAGCATCTGTTCATCAATTGTCTCTTCCGATCTAGGAACATAATTCATTTGACATTGTTTTATGAACAGTTCCCAAACGTTTCTAGCAGGTAAAAATTAGAGATGAAACGGATAGTGATTTGGCCAGATACCGGATATCCGGCGAGCCTCTACGCTGGATATCCGGCCGTTATTTACTGCGCTCACTTGTTATTGTTAAAATTTTAACTTGTATATTACAAGATAATAAAAAAAATGTCAACAATGAAACAATGATTGCCTATTTGACAATATTTTGATATCAGCTTGATAAAACAAATATGCCGTTTGTTTATTGTGCACGGTGCAAATTTCTCGTAGGGAAAAATGCAGGTTCGTCATACATTAACCATACTTTCTGTTTCATAAAAAAAAATGTTTTGAATGCTGTCACCGAGGAATTTGGGATTTACTGAATTCGAGGTTTTATATGAAATATAGATCTATCCCTTCCAAAATCATATTTCCACATCACTATTAAAAGCAAATATAGAAATATTCACTTCAATTGATCAACCCCCAAGGATTTATCGCACGGCAAAATGGCCGCTTCATACTAAAGTGAAATTTGATGTCATTTTTAAAATGAAACATAGCAAATACAGCAATATCTAATTATATAATTAGTGAAAGCAGAAATGCCCACTTGTATGGAGCGACACAGCAATCCACATTTAAAATATTTATTTATACACGAATATGCATTAGAATAATAAAAAATTGAGATGGCAATTTCATATTCCTTGAGTAGAGACAGTTGTTTTGTATTTATTTCAGAAACGTCTTATTGGGATATTATTACCTATGCTTTTATACCCCTCATATATGCTAGGCCCGTTTATCTTTTGTTTTGAATTGATTTAATTATTTGGTAAAAAAATATGGCTTAAACTAGGCTACCAGGTTTTGATGTATAAAAATGCAATTTTCGGCGTTTTTTTCGCCATTCTAAAACTTAATACTCAAAATAGTGTTTTGAAGATCAGTGTTAAATTTTGTCGACTGCTTAATTTGAATAATGCTCTACTGCACTACTAGCAAAAATTGTTCCAGCAGTAAGCATGGTATGACTTAGTGCTTTCTGTCAGAAGAAAAAAGTTCAATATGACTAATTTTATTAATTTGAAAACCAGACATCATCAAAAACTAGACATCACCGACAGAAAATCTTGGAATTTATAAAAATGTCTTGCGATGAATCTTCCAAGAGTGGAAGTTTGTCGCCATCTCCTACGTCTGCTAAAAGAAATAGATGTGACCAGACTGTCACAGATCAATTGATCAACGGATCAACAGTCAGTCGTGAAGTTCACGATACACTTCAGGATTGTTTCGACGAAATGGCAAATGAAAATAATAGTCGGTGTCAGGAACAAGAAAAGATCGTAATTGCAAGCGATATTGACTATTATTTGAAGACAGTTCGAATCGATCGTAGTCGCGTCCATTATATTTGGTGGTCAGCTAATTCAAAACAGTATCCAATTTTGACAAAGTTCGCCAGAATTTACTTTTCAGCTTGTAGCAGCGCATAGAG
>JADDOH010018237.1:0-28247 GCA_016648135.1 Agrypnia vestita
GAAGACCGAAGGTTGATCTGATCAAACCGTAAACGACCCACAATAATGGAATATGTTGTAACAAAAAACATTTCAAATATCTAATATTGAATGAATAAAAACAATGCCATATGAATAACCACCGCAATTAAGGAATATATACAATTCGAAACACGTCTTTATAAGAACTTGATAGGAACAAATCGTGTTTTCAACGATTGCCCAATGATACGCAATACAAACATGTAACGAGTTCAAACAAACCACACATTCATGTTTTAATAAAATAAATATAAAATCCAGATGCATTTTTAAAATATATTATTTGTGGGGAATTCCTCGTACGATTTGAATCTATATCACGCTTACAATCGTGATATCAAAACCACATAATACTCCGAATTATCCCCAAGATAACACAAATCATATAGAAATCCGTGTATTCAATCGCCAGCATAGATAACAAAGCATTCGTTAGCATAAGAATACATCCGCCCTGAAGAACCTCTCGCACATTCCGAACCTCGCGACATTGAATATACATAATTATACTGAATTTTAAAACCCACAAACAAACACGAAACACTCTTCGTCAGTAAAGTATTCCATTTTAAAGCCTTTATATCTTTGGTAATATATGAATATCAAATTTAAATGATTTTTCATATGAACATCGACAGAATTACATATTTCATCAGCGTTATGCAATAATTCCCCCGCTGGAATTATCACCGTAGCAACAGTACGATTTCTTGTACATTAAATCCGAAGCGCGTATAGTAATAATTATCCCTAGGCCCAAAATACGTAACAAAACAATCCACAACATGTATCAATAATTGTTACGATCCAGAAAGTTCTAAATTGAATACACGAAAAAGGCAATAGAAATAAATAATATTGAAAATGCTTAGCTGTATCGTCGAGTGTTGCTGCCTCTGTGACTCACTGATGGTATTTCGGTCCTCTCTCCACAAGAGCCTCCGGCCAACGTTGATGCTGAAGAAAGAAGGGCAGATCCTCGAATTGTATGGCTTATATAGTCTATATTTCTCGCCATTTTTTGACTCCAACCGACGTGTAAAGGTAAAGTCTAACTCAGAAAGCCTCTGATTCGCCGAATTCGTTCCGCGGATCCACGTTCCTGATAGGCTCGCTTCATTAGAATCCTATAACATAAAGCCCGCTTTACACGCCCGCGTGCAGAAATAATAACGCTCGCCCGCACCTACTTATCCGGCAGATAGATATTTTCGTATAATTTTTCAGCAATGTCTATTTGAATAGGCCAATATCGTTACAAGTGTCTGCATGATGTCGTCCATCCAGTTCGTTGGAAGCAGTGTGCGGTGGCGGCCCCCTTCCAGTCGGGGCAACGGCTGCTGGAGCGGACTTGCGCGCGCTCCGCTCGGCAACCCTGTTCCCAGGGGTGGTACTCACACCTCATCTTAATGATATTTTTTATATGCAGCGGCTGATTTGTCTGGCCACGCGCCGCTCATGGTTGTCAAAATTATTTTATTATTTTCATTTTATTCATTTTTGCATAGCTCAACCCCTGTCCGTTACACGCCCTTAAGCGATGGTTGCTCCGAGGAGAGTGGGGGTAGGTACATTCGAGAGGGCGGGGCGTAAGTTGTAGATTCGCTTGGTTTAGCCAGCATCATGGAGCGGACGAAGTTGGAGCGCGCGTTCGCTGTCCAGGCATACTCTTCTAACGGTCGCTCAATCATCGTCACGTGATGTGCATTCCGTACTCATTTCAAAATTGCGCCATTGATTTAGCCTCCTGCGACTATTTTTTATGGGGCTATTTGAAATCATCTGTTTACAAGTATCATCCTAGGGCCCTGTTTTTGGTCCTGGTCAAGCTATTGCCAATATACCCGTCGATATGCCGGACAAGTTGAACGAAACTTCCGAGTTCGATTAACGCAGTGTATTGGGAAGAGTGGAAGCCATCTGCCTGAAATCATATTTAAGACTGTAAACAGAAAATTTAAATGTTGTACTTGATGCTTTTTAAAGAATTAAATACATTTCTGCATTACTTTTTTAAAATTGACTTTCTAAATAAGAAAGTTGCTCTGTCCCATCCTGTATTTGTTATATATTGTCCATGTATGTTATGTTTGTAAAAAGTTAACACCCTCGAAATATAACTGTCGGTGGGCTCACAAGTAGATGTGTTTTCAGGACTTGTTCTGCGCGCCGTCGCTCCCGCACTCCCTGCGCGCCTCCAACCTCACCCTCAACTCGGACGCCAGCAGCCACCAGGTCACGTCCAGCGTGTAGCCACCAGGTCACCTCCAGCGTGTAGCCACCAGGTGACCTTCAGCGTGTAGCCACCAGGTCACGTCCAGCGTGTAGCCACCAGGTCACCTCCAGCGTGTAGCCACCAGGTGACCTTCAGCGTGTAGCCACCATCACGTCCAGCGTGTAGCCACCAGGTGACCTTCAGCGTGTAGCCACCAGGTCACGTCCAGCGTGTAGCCGCCTCCGTGCCGATATGCTACGCTTCTGGAATAAGCCATCCTTCCGCTTCCCTACGCTGAAAAAATCCAAAAACTCTAAAATCTCAAAGCCTGACGGGTCCACTGGGGAAACTAATTTTACTTCCAACCGTAGTGTAATTTCACATTTTTTTATAGAAAAATCTTAACTTTGGTGTAGAAAATACGTTTATGAAAAATATTTTTTTTTAACATTGAAAAACGATTTTGAATATCACCATTTTGAACCCCCGCCAAAACGCTTTTTTTAGCAAGTGACGCCATGTATCAATTTTTAAGTCAATCTGACCATCCGATGTTCAACACGCCAACATTAAGGCGTCAATTTTCGGTAAGTTATCGGATTTTTCCTTGTGAAATTCCATCTTTCATTATTTTGAATATGTTCTTAGATATATTATTTTATTGAAATAGATCACAAACATCGCACAATTTACATAAATGCCAAGCAAACATGAGTAAAAACAAAGCGAATGTGAACAGTGATCAAATAAATTAAACAAATTACAATGAAAAACACTATAGACTATGCTTTTTTGTAACTTCCGCTAAATGACGTCACGACCAATCATATCGCGTTTTTATGGAATCGTATTTTTTAAGATTTTTATTATGAAAATTATGAATAAAAACATTATTCCACACCATCCATACTGAGTTACAGAATATAATTTATTTTTCTGAATCTATTTAATATATTTTCATAGATATCTGTAAAATGTGAAATTACCCTATAATCGCGGAAACAAAATGCCAAAAGGACCATTCGTCACAGGGCGCCACATTTGATGCCGACAGATTGATACGGTCCCTCTTAGTCGGTAAGTCTAGTTAACTAAAGCAGCAATCAGTATACATAAGTATAAATTACTCTAAATCAATGTTTGTGAATTTTATCTTTTAATTGACGTTGTAAAGGAACACCAAATTAACCTGAACTATTTGATAAGACAATTCCTGTACATAAGATATTATTACATTTCTCCAGTGCTACATAACTGTACCTAAAACGTGACATATTTATGTATATATTATATATTCAGTGCGAAGCGCACTATATTATATATTCCGTTAAAATTCAAAGTTAAGAAAATAAAAGATATTTATGAAACGACGCGTGTGTACAAACACAAATGATAATCTGGAGGAATTTACTATTTTTACAATTTATAACGTGATTTTACGAATGAGAGCAGAAACCCCAAGGTTGTATATTTGATCAGAAATGAATAATCGAGTTTAAAAATCAGTGATTTTACATCGCTGTTCAAAATTATAAAATGTACAGACATTTAATCATTTCTCTAAATAATCATTATGGTAGTAGTATGAAATATTATCAAATAATTGAGTAAAAAGTAGCTATAAAGAAACAGAGGCACTGAAACCAGCACTTTTTAAATAATCACGTAGTCCAAATTATTGATGACTCATTTTATCATTGATCTCTTTGCTAAATGGACCTCCTAGTAACCAGTATACGTGTATACGCACTCTCTAGATCTAGCTGTACCTGTCTACTCTATCTTGCACTGATAAATGTAAAGCTAACTGATACTTTTACAATAGTATTTACCCTCGCGTCTATCTGAGTTTTTGTGATATTTGTGAATTTCTATATAAGTTGCTGTTCCCTTTACAGGGTCGGCCCGTCCTTAACACTTTAAATGTTATTCTCTTAACTAGTATGATGTTTCATTTCGCCAGTTTTAACAATGTATCGAGTCTGCCCGAGCAAAGCTAGGTGATTTAAATACAGAAGACTCCCGATTATCCGGGATGGGCGATTTCACCCTTAATCCAAAATTATTGAAAAACTTACCAAAAATGTATAAATTACTATGCGCACGCATGTCCAAAACATGTTGCTGCATAAGATTTATGGTGTGTATAAATGTTTAAAACTTGATAAATTTTCGTGCAGTTAATTTATTACTGTTTAATTTTTTGTTTTGAACGGCAGTTTGTCCGATGCAGTGCTTCTTTTTAAACCGTGTTTACCATTCAAAAGACGCGTTAAAATCACCTCGCAATTTTAACTCACCATTAAATTGTTTTTGGGCAACCAAAAACAATTCAATGCTGAGTTGACAGCAAGCAACGCTGCCGTCATAAATTCCGCGAAATTTTTTAGAGAAGAGAAAATAACAACTGGACCTACTGAACAACCCTAACAAGGCACTAAGATATACTAAATATTTTACATTTTTTAGATAATTTTTAAGACAAAAAGGACAGTCGTCATTTTTGACTTTAAACACCTGTTTTGGTCATTACGAACAATGTGGAACACCTTAGTTTCAAAAAATAGTTTTTCAATGACTTTCAAAATTCATCCCGGATAATCCGTTTTCCGGTTAATCAGGATTCTGAAGTATTTCTTTCTTTCGATTCCTTTTTGGACCATTCTGCGCGACCGCATTGGGCGCTAGCTTCTAGGAATCCACCCTCCAGACTAACAATTGCCCGAGTTACATTTATGTTACAGAATTACAAACACAGCTCTTATTTGGACGAATCAATTTTTTCCTATCGTAGATGTATTATTTTTAATTTTTTATCTACAAAAAGCGTTATTATTTTATATAAAATATTGTTAGCATTTATCTTGTTCAGATTTACAAAGGGTTGTGTTAAAACTTAACTAAGCTAGAATATTTCAAGAGCTTTCAGCACTTATTTTATAAAACCCTTGACTTTTTAAAACGTGAATGTGCTGCAGACTCATAATTATATTTATTTTATTGTTTTTTTAAATACATTACTATGAATATTAATATGTAATAAAAACAGGAAGAAAAAAATGGCTAGTCCCCAGGCTGGTATAAGGGGACGTCCATTCTTTGTTCTCGCCATTAGTTCTCTCGGTTGTGATCGATGTCTCGGGAAATACGGGCCGAGTCAGGCCGAGTCCCCAGATGTTAATGTACGGATAGCGACATCCTGATAAATTTTATTAAAACAGAAAACAAGTCACAAAGGATAATCGGCTACTATTTAATGAAATCGTTAATTCATATTTATCTTATAATATGTATGTTGTATTTTTTGGTTATTTAGATAAACAATCTAGTTCGTAGATAGAAGGATAAAAAATAAAAAGCTATTCGGATGTACCCCACGTGGTTCCGCGGGACAGTCGTGTTTTGAACCATCTCAATTCACGTTTATACTCTTAAATCATTCACCCGATTGCGGAAGATATCAAATCCTCCCTTCGGACGAAATCTGTAGATAAATAATTCTCTATTCCCTGTTTATATATATTTAAAGTCTTTTATCGAAAAATATTATATCTTTGTTACGAAAAGACCATACTTCATTGTAAATAAAATATAGTATGGATTATCAAATATATTTCTCGCATTAAATTGATATTTTTCTTGTAAATGAATTACTCGATAAGTATTACGGACATATGTCACACAAAGGGGTTGTAAAATTAACGTGTGTTCCATCCCCCGCTACAGCACATGCAGCAGGACCTGACAACTTATTTTCATCCTGCACATTTTAATTTTGTATAATGTTAATATTTGTTATGTATCGTTTGAATAATTTAACACACTTATTTTATCAAGATATTTCTAAACATTTCCACAAAAAGGTGCTTATGTACATCACGCGAATGGCTGGGAATCGAAATGGTTTACGTACATACGCTATATCATTAAAATAATAATCCACGGTGAAGTCGATCGTGCGCCGCTCGCATGACGCACACGTGACGCCCGCGGAGCTGACACATGATGCAATGGCTTTCAACCGATAATCCCGCGTACCGTGGCCGTGTATCCCATGCTCTCCCAGTACTGCGACCATTCTGATTTTAAGCTTTTAGCGTATAAACCCATAACTTTCCGCAAGGGAAGTAAATTTTTGTAAATATTATCAAGTACGTAAACTTGTAGTGGATATAAATATACGCACGCGAACACTCGGTTAATTTCAGTTCTGTATTGGGAGTGGGAGTGTTGCCATTATGTCTTGGCCATGTAGACTGGGCTTAAGCATTATTCTGTTTAAAAAAATATCATTAAAACTCATCAGAAAATTCCAATAGTAAACAAATCGTCTCTAAATATAATAAATATACACGGTTTCAGAGTAAAAGTGTTGTCAATCAGACTTATATATACGATAAATTTTATTTCAGTGTTTTATGTATCTCGAATGTATCTATTATATTCTTTAAACCAGATAATAGAGTAACGCAACGATAGTGTGGATTATATTTGAAGTCCGCATTACGAAAAACGGTACACAATTCTAATTTAAAAAAAATATATTTAAAGATGATAACTTTGTTTTCTTTCACTATTATATGTATATAAGTAATATATAAACAAAGTTATAATTTTTAAATATATGTTTTTAAATGGCCTTTCAAAAATTCTTATTTTGGACCAAATTTACATTGTGTCAGCTCAAACGGTTTTAGTCTGAAGCCGCGTAGTTTATGATCGTGGCGCGTATTTATGTCCATGAGCGGTGAGTACACTTTGTGAATTCTGCATATTCATCGATCACAGTCTTATCAGAGTTGAAATCTAATTTTAGGAAATATAAATATTATATAAATAAATCAAATTATGAATGTTACTTCTCTGAGATTTTACGTGAATCAAATACAAATGAAAAATAAAATTTTCTGTGGTGTTATTAATTATGCGGCGGTTTGCCCCTGTTCCCCCCTCCCCCCCGCCGTAATGAGTGTAACAGAAAAATATGTATTTAAAAAAAACTACGCCTACATTTAAATGTACTAAAAAGTAAAATAAATTATCAGCCAACATTTTTTTGCATCACTCTCATCATCAGAATTCTGTTGTTGATGGAGGGAAGGCGCCTACTCAGCCTAAGCGCGAGAGTGAGGAAAATAAATGGCCGATAATTTATTTTTTATTATTGAAACATTTAAAAGCGTGCCTTTTTCAAAATGAATATGTAATAAAATTGTATCCTTTTTAGTCTTAATATCACCCAACATACAAAATCACTTCTGCATGAAACTAGTTCCATCTTTTGGTGAGTTCATTAACTAATTTCCCATAATATTTTTTCTCTTAATGTTACCCAGCATACAAAATCACTTCAGTAGGAAATTAGCGCCATTTTTTCCAATATAAAACTTTGATTGTATCATTATAATGAACTAATTGATTATTTAGTAAATTTGATAATTGATTTATGTATTGTCATTGAGAACACGCCTGTGTCTAAAATGTCAGCTTATGTCGGAAAGCGGGTGTAATATCGATTATGAGATTCAGTCTAGACAAACAGGTGAAACTAATGAAAGCGGCTCAGGTAAAATTTAATTCGTGACACGAAAATAAAATATCGAAATAAGTTAAGTGGAATAAGCAGTTCCTGTCGAAGACGTAGAAACATCGTAGATCACATCGGTGCAGAGCGAGTTATTTTTGGAAACTACCCCTCCTGAGCGCTGCCAAGGATCACCAGTTCTGTCTTCACTTCCGCCTGTCGCTCGGGGATGGTCATTATTGAAGATTTACCGTCAATCATTACCGTCGTCGACCTGGAAAAATCTTCAGAAAACTCCGCAACGACAACGTGTGGTATGTTCCTATGTTATTTAATACTGCTATTTTTGTTTTTGTAATTGTTTTTATACGAGTATATCGTTACATTTGATCCATTTACAATTGTTTTATTATCTTAAAGTGTATCTATTTAACTTGAGACAGTGGTTTGGCCAGTCTACTGTGGAGCTGTTCCGGGCCGCAGTAAACAAAGTCCGCATAGCCAACGTCCGTTAAATGGACAGGGCACGAGAAGAAGAAGAAAGTGTCTATTGTATTTTTTATTTATTTTATTTTGTAAATAAAATATGTAACTGCCGCCCGGGACAAATTTTTGTATGGAAGCCGCTTGCCCCGTTTGTTTTTACGACACTAGGTCGCACTGCTACCTTTAGCATTGAAAAATGCCTACAAGGCGAATGAGCAGGACCGGAGCTTTTGCTTACAAAACGGTCCTGGATAAACGGTGTGTGTGCACTCATTGTGGTAGGTATATTTATTGGGCCATTCAGCTGTTTTTTGAGATAATTCATAACAAGTGGTGGCAAGAAGTAACGAGAGGAGGCGTGTAAAAGGGTGTGGAGACAAATTTAAACGATTGCGTTTCACTTGCAGACAGACTCCGGGCAGATTTACATAATATATGTATTTAAAGCAGTTACCTACTGGTTGATACCACTGCGTCCATATTATACACTTTCATATTTATAAAATCGCGATTCACTTGTTTCTTGCACGTTAGACAGTATCAACATCAATAACAAATTATTGCTAACCTTAAAAATGAAAAGATATACCTAAATAAAACTTCTTCTTTTCTCAGCCACAATTGTTCCACTGTTGGACATAGGCCTCTTCTAAAACCTTCCAATGTTTTCTGTCTTGGGCTATTTGTTGCCATCTTTGACCCACAAGCTGGACAATGTCATCTGTCCACCTTTTTGTGGTCTCCCTCCTTTTCTTATATTGTTTGTTACCCAAATAAAGAGTGCCGGTCCCGATGAATTGCCCTCCATCTTCCTGAATCGATGCGCCAAAGAACTAGCGAAACCAATCTCGATTATATTTTGTAAATCATTACGGGATGGTCATTTTCCAGAAATTTGGAAAATGGCATATATAACCCCAATATTTAAAAATGGTAACCCAAATAAAGAGTGCCGGTCCCGATGAATTGCCCTCCATCTTCCTGAATCGATGCGCCAAAGAACTAGCGAAACCAATCTCGATTATATTTTGTAAATCATTACGGGATGGTCATTTTCCAGAAATTTGGAAAATGGCATATATAACCCCAATATTTAAAAATGGTAACATAATGTGGAAAATTACAGACCAATTTCAAAATTATCAATCCTCAGCAAAGTAATGGAAAAGATTATATGTGATCAATTATTCCCATGCGTGCACCATCTTATTATCCCTAATCAGCACGGTTTTTTTCCACACAGATCAATTGAATCTAATCTCTTAGAATTTACGAACATTGTATTTAAGGCGATGGATAAAGGATTACAAGTAGATGCACTCTATACGGATTTCTCAAAAGCCTTTGATAAAATCAACCATCAAATACTTTTGAGGAAACTGCGACACCTGGGTATACATGGTGATTTATACAGGTGGTTTACATCCTATATAAATAACCGAAGCCAGGCAGTAGCAATACGCGGGTTTAACTCTGACTTTAAAAAAGTACCATCTGGAGTACCCCAAGGATCACATCTTGGCCCAATTTTATTTTTAATTTACATCAATGACATCAAGCATTGTTTTCTGCATGCTGAATTATCTTTGTTCGCGGATGATGCAAAAATTTACAAAGAGATAAAGTCTCCCACTGATTGTTTGTTGCTTCAAGATGACATTAATAGACTCTTAAAGTACTGCAAAAATAACAAACTTTTCCTAAATATCGATAAATGTCATATCATTTCATTCTCCAAAAAAAGAAAAAATTTATCCTTTAATTATCATCTCAACAGTAAGCAACTCAACATCACTCAACATCATCAACATCATCAACTGCACTCAGGTGAGGGATCTCGGTGTCATCTTAGAATCTAAATTAACATTCATCCCACATATGGAATCGGTAATTGCTAAAGCATATCGACTCCTTGGTTTCATTGCCAGAACGTCAAACCCATTTCAATCAACGTATACATTAATCTCTTTATATTTTTCGCAGTCAACTGGAGTTTGGATCAGTAGTCTGGAACACTCATTATTCTACATACAGTGAGCGACTTGAAAATATCCAACACAAATTTTTCAATATTTTAAATTTCCGTTCCCGTTTAGAATTCAACTCATACACAGAAAGCGAGTGTTACCATAAAATCCCTCCTCTATCATATCGAAGATGCATACAAGATCTGTGTTATCTTTATAAAATCTTGAATAACTTGGTTGACTCGCCCTATTTATTAGAGCAAATAGGTTTAAGTTGTCCTACATACTCAACGCGTTCAAATAATTTATTTTACGCAAACTTTGGTAGGACTAACTACTTAAAAAACTGCTTTGTAACTCGTTGCACCTCAAAATACAATATGTTAAATTCTACAAATAATCTAGACATTTTTACTGACAATTTGCTTTTATTTAAAATGAAACTCCGTAATCTCATTTATGACTATTGATTTGATACTTCTTTAATTGAATCCCATTCCCTCCCTCTCCCCACCCCTCCCATTTTATGCATTATCATAATTTAAATCTTTGAAATATTTATTATTTATCACATATTCTTTATCATTGTTTTTTATTTAGTTTTTTTTATTTTTTATTACCAGCTTCGAGGAAACTTTACTGGTCATATTCACAAATATTTTTTTGACATTATATAAAAAAAATAAAAATATGAAAATTAAAAAAAAATAAAAAAAATTAAAAAACTTAATCTCCAAATTAATTAACATAAATTGTAGAAGTCTTACAGATATGAAGCTATTTATATGAGAAACGTGTATGGAAATCATTTTTATATGATGGCCCAGGGTTTAGAACCTGAGTGAGCTGGCTTAAGTGATCACTTACAATGCAACGCTCACCAATTCCATTGTAAGAACTTCCATACAGTATCAAATCTTTTAATGTTCCTAATCTGAGAATCTTTATTTGAATCGACTATGGTAACATACAGGTTTTTTATCATCAACACTCGCCGTAAACCTTTTAATTTAGAAATCATTCCTTAAATTTATTCGATTTGAGATACCTAGTCTTTATATTATACTTAATATTATTTAAGATTTATTTATCTTTAAGACGCTTTTCTAGTCTTTATAATATAGTTAATATTATTTACAATTTATTTATCATTAAGACACTTTTTATTATTAATTAATTTTTTATCATTAGTTGCGTATTTTTCAAAAACTTGCATTTATTGATTGCGATAAATATTTATATAAAATAAGTGCATGTAAAAAAATATTGAAGTATTTATGATTTATGATATATTTATGATACTTTTTTCTGAATATTATTTACAATTCATTCTATCTTTAATACATGATTTATTTATATTTATCATAAAAAGTGTATTGTGTAAAAACTTATTAACCTGGAACTTATTCCTTTAATTGCATTTAGTGATTTGCGTGAATATTTTTCTCAATTTATTTTATCATTTATTATTTTTCATTATTAATTATTCATTAATAGTAAAAAGTGTATTGTGTAACTACATCGTATTCAAATGTTTACAAAATATTTATACTTTGTACCTTATAGTTACTCTAGGACCATTAGGTTAATGACCATTTATGACCTGTTGACGGTCTGTTTGTTAAAAAATAAAAAATAAAATAAACTAGTACACATAAATTATGCAGCTGGTAATGACTCCTCTATATTTTAAAATTAATATTTCTCCAAGTAAATAAAAACAAAATATAAGCGTACAGCACTGAACGTAATTTTACTATAGATTATTACTTGTACTAATTCGGCCCGAATCGCGAGGAGTCGCTGGTCGGCTACTAGCGAAGGGAAAAACTACATTTTAAAATGAAGACTACAACACACACACGTTCACCAGTTTGAAGACTACAAAGTGTACACTACAATTGTAGTAAAAACTACACAAAGTGAAGTAATTGTAGTACTACGAAATGAATACTAATGAAGTGAAGTAATGAAGTAATTGTAGTATTAATGAAATGAAGTAATTGTACTACAAAATTGTAGTACTAGTGAACTTCGGTCCCAAAATTTTTCAAACCATGAGGGGGGGGGGTGGGGTCCCAAAAACTTCACATAAAAAATGAACTATTTAAAGTATGTGCTCGTACTTTCGATAACTTTGAAGTGTGTTCACTTGTAGTGTGCACTACACTTCAAAAAGTATGCACTTCAATGTAATGTAGTAGTACATTGTAGTAGTGAGTACAGAGCGGACCCAGCACTATCGGCCACTCGCCTCGCGGGCAGCGGCCGGGCAGGCACGGCGGGACATCCCGAAGGTGAGCGACCACTGTCCACTGTCCACAGGACAATTCAGTAGATTTAAATTCCGATTGATTAATCACAGTTTTGATTGTTACCCCAGAACCAGGTTTGGTTTAGACGAATGTAAATCTATTAAAAGTAGAAATTTTTAGTGAAAATGTTTGCATAATAATTTATTATTGTTGCGGTGTTGCATGTTCCGGGCCAGTTAACAGGTAGAAATATTTTTTTGTAATTTACTGAAAATTTCTCGTCGCAAATTTATCAGAATATTGTTAAATCCATTGAAATTTTTGGCTTCACAAGTTTAATAATATAATTCACAAAAATATACTTTGTTTTCACCACTTATATATTGAACATGTTTCAGGGTCAATGGTAGGTAGGTATGTATACCTACATTGTATTCTGACGAAAAGACCACTGGCCTTGAAATATGTTGATATTTTTAATGTATGAGTGGAGAAAATAAAGTATATTTTTATTAATTATATTAATAATTTGCAAATACCCAAATGCCGAAAAATGTTCATAATTTATTGCTCATTAAACTGTATTTTTTAATCATTATCTAATATACGCACACATTCATTTTTATATATATATATATATATAATTTTTAACTGTGCTATTACTTTGGTAATCAATAATATTTACATGTTGTTACTATCCATACATATGATTCTTTACATACATTATTTTAAATTCACTATTGCTTTTGTATTATATAAAATCTACTGTTTTTATTATTCACATTTTATATTTATATCCTTAATTAATTGATTAATCTTATAGTAGTGTAGTAATTTGTTTTATATCTTTATTATTTTGTTGTCACTATATTGTCAGCTGCTCATTTCGGCACATCACATTTTGTTGTCACTATATTGTCAGCTGCTCATCTCCTAGTGAGATGGGCGGCTCCATTTCCTATGAAGATAAATAAATAAATATGTGTCACCACAAAATCATTTTGCTATTTTTGAAGAAATTTAATAAGGTTCATCATTCCGCTTTATCCATCAAATCGGAAGTTTAGGATTTAACTTTTATAATGCGTGTAGAATTCGAGAACTAGAACGATATACAGAGCTTGTTAAAGGATAAAAAATTTGTAAATTAAAAAAGAAAAACCGAAAAAGAAAAGATGTCAATAAAATATATACGGCGCTAGAGTTCAAATATTACACGCTAGAATCCAAATGTTACATATCCAAAATAAATGAAATTACACGTTATGTCACATGGTCGTCGCGGTGTGGTTAAAATGGGCAAATTTTAATTTGAGTGGAATATAACTTTTGTGTGTATAATTTTTAGGCAATTTTGACTTCCATACCGTGAAGTGACGCATCACCAGGGACCAGGAGCTCCTGGTGATGCCTATCATCCTTTGCAGTCTGCCACTGTTCCGGAACGCCAGTCGGAACTGCCCCCACTTGTCCTACCCGTGAAGATGTGTCTAGAGCCAGCCTCCATCCGCTAGCCGCAGGGTATTGGCATTTTTTAATGTATAATCATTAAATGTTTATGCCTATAATATTTAAATTATAACTTCATTTCATTGCCGATGAATCGGCGTTTATTGGACAAGAATAGACATTTGATTGCTTGATTCATACACAGTACAAATAAATTAGGATAATTACATATTATCCTAATTTATTAACAAGACTCTCGGCCAGTACCTACCTCGCTGGATATATAGAAATATCTGTTCTGAAGTAGGTAGGTAGATTATTTTAAACATTTTATCTCCATAGATTGGCATCTAATATTTATTTAAAATAAAGTACAGGCAGTAAAAGTCAAGAGAAAAAAATATAAAAGTATCACGCGAGTTGCGGGAAAATGGAAATAAATGCAAACCATAGTTTTATATTTCTTATCAAAACAGCGCTTTTCATTTATTCATTATCCACAAAAGCAATGGCAAATTAAAATAAAAGTATAAGAAAAATTTATATATACCTATTCGGAATTCTGGAAACAATATTGATATATGGAAGTGAAGCCTGGAGCTGGCAGAAGAGGAACGAAAGTAGACTGAATGCAATGAAGATGAGATCCCTTAGACGTGCGTGCGACAAATCCATTTATTATATAAATGTAAATAATTAAGTTATTATGAATTACACTAATTACACTTAGAATAATTAATAGAGTTCAAAAAGGGTCGCTCGGTTGGTTTGACCATATTGAGCGAATGACTGGGGATATAATGGTAAGAAAGATATATAAGAGTTGTGCAGGACAGAAGAGTGTGGCTCGATCCTCTCTGCCTACCCCTGGGGAAACGATAACTAAATAAAGTACAATATATAATATTATTGTACCACAGGATGCGCTATGCGTGTATTGGGAATATTCTCTTACCCGTAATGATCTATATATACTATACTACTTACTACATACTAGAATATTATACAGGGTTATTTGGAAAGCATTAGTAACCTCGCAGGACTGTACTCCTGCCATGATTATGAGTCGAATATGTTCGAGCTATTATGACCTCATATCGATAATCATGAAGATATACGACATCAAAGTTTGCATTTTTTTTCAATACTTCTGAATTATTTTTTGTAAAACGTTGGAATATCATTACAGTAACTTATATCGATTACGATTACGATTATTGATTCGTTTCAATACAGGTAAAATAAAATGATAAAATCTCTGAAAAATTCCAATTGTAATGTTTTCCAATTAGAATTCGAAGGTTTTTATTAGTTTATTTGACTTGTAATAAAGGGAACGAATTTTTCATATTCGGTGTAAGTTACTGTAATGTTAGTCGTTTTACAAAAAATAATTCAGAAATATTGAAAAAAATGCGAACTTTGATGTCGCATATCTCCATAACTATTGATATTAAGGTCATGATAGCTTGAACATTTTCGACTCATAATCAAGGCAGAAATATCGTCCTGTGTAGTTATTAATGTTTTCCAAATAACCCTTTATAAATCTGAATTTCATTCTGGGGATAGTTAAACAAGTATAAAAAAATGTAATATCACTGTAACATCTATTTATTTTAATTTCAATAAATAATTGAAAATATATAATAATTGAGATAATTGATAAAAATAAATTTACGTTTCACCACTTTTGTATTGAAAAATATCAACATGTTTCAACACAAAAGTGGTGAAAACCAAGTTTATTTTTATTAATTATATTATTTAACAAAAAAATCAAAAATTATACATTTTAAAAGACACATAAAACCTTCTTTTTGCGTTGGATGTTACTAAAAAAGATTACATTTTACGTGCGCGATATATAAGAGTTTTTTTTGGTATTTTTTTCACGCGTTGGGTTACATTATCGAAGTTTTCATACGGATCCCAACTTTTTTGAAAATATTTTATAGCCTATGTTCATCAGGGATAACGTAGGATTCTAAATGTGAAAGAATTTTTCCAATCGGTCCAGTAGTTTCGGAGCCTACTCAATTCAAACAAACAATCAAATCTTTCTTCTTTATAAAATTAGTATAGATAATGTCACCACAAAATTATTTTGCTGTTTTTGAAAAAGAAATAATTAAGATATTATTGTAATAGCGAATCCCAGGATTACCTAAGGTTTAAAGTAATAAAAGTATTGCAATATTTAATGCAATAAAAGTAATTAAATTAAAAAGACAAATAAAATCAATTTCAGCGTGTTAGAAAGGGAAAAGATGTACGCTCCTAAAATTAGATTTAAATTTTGACTAGCATCAAGATATTGTTTCAGTTAAAAAAAATGTTTTAATATTTCTTCCAAATAATCAAACCTCACTTACACATCGTTTCAAATATCATCGAGTAGCTTGTTGGTCTTGTGGTTAGGACTCTCGCCTCGTGATCCAAAGATCGCGGGTTCGAACCTCACTCGAGACCCGCAAGTAAGTCCTTTTTCATAGCACAAGCAATTATCTTTACTTGAAAATATGAAAAATATTGATGTGACACGTATTCCGTGTTCGCATCTCTATTAAAAAAAAATTCAGTAATTTATGTATACTTTGCTCGATATATTTCTTGGGCCATATCTGTCACCTCGCTATTTTGGTGAATGTTTACATTAAGGAGCCTCCATCAGAGGCATTCTAAGTTCACCCATTTTGATCGCTCTTTGGGCAACTTTTAACATTGAAATTGTCTGGGGGATTTCGCCTCGGCTGCAAAGGCAATATCTATGAAATTAATGACGAACACTGGAAAATTAGGCCCCAGAATAGAGGCTTCAGAGGAAATACAGAGACTCGGCGTTCCTCGGGTTAGGCCTATATTCTTAGAAATGTCCAGCAAAAGAGATGCTCGCAATACGTGTCCATCCCAATTATAATAATTTCGTTGCCTGCCTGTCGTCCGTCCCGTCTGTCTATCCCCGTAACTTCGTGTAACATCCGTAACATTTTTATAGTATTTATTTTTACGATTTTTTTTTCACTTTACTTTTTACGATTTTTTTTCATTTTGTTTTCTTTTGTTTTTTATATAAATAAATAAATACTTATTCCTTAGGAACCGACATGTAAAATTGACATTTTTGACGAGTTATAGCTAGTATTATTTTAATTTTCATACCAAATGCTTGTGGTATGAAAATTGGTCTAACTCTGCCGGAATGAAAATCGAATCTTCGACCACTGGAAACCTCGACAGATTTTGCAACAGAAAAATTATGTTGTTATATGTTACCGTGATACTTTGTGGCGAATGTGGTAAGGTGACGTGCCTTCAAGAGTCTGTTTACTTTTCCAGGAATGGTTTCAGCGGCAGTCCTTCCTGTTCTGTCTACAGATCCAGCTTCAC
This sequence comes from Agrypnia vestita, assembly GCA_016648135.1. Lineage (NCBI taxonomy): Eukaryota > Metazoa > Arthropoda > Insecta > Trichoptera > Phryganeidae > Agrypnia > Agrypnia vestita. The sequence goes on from JADDOH010018237.1 coordinate 17,308, forward strand.
CTTCCGCTGCAGCATCAGGCAACAACACTCAGGAAACAGACCAGTTAACTTAATGGATCCTCTAACCCTGCACGGTTCATTTCGTAGATAATTTGCCTTAAATACTAAAAGTCCATCTAATCACAATCAGCAGTGTTTATGAAATTTATAATTTCCCTGTTGCTACAGACGCTATACATAAAACTATAGTGTATCTTCTAAACTATGGTTTTTACACCTGTTATGTGGATACTCGTCTTCAAAACTTTATGACTCTAAGCAGGCATAACGGTAAATCGGTGCGAGAAGCAAACTCCGATCGCGCAAACCTCTTTCTTATTTGATGGCTTGTATTGCCATAGTTCTTAATGGTCAGAAACAGCATTTGCCTCGACTCGGTTAAGCTATTGCTTATAAGCGCATCAGAAACATCACGATAACTACTTACAAATATGCATATCTTCATCCAACCTTGTTTTTTAAATTCTTTTAAAGTTTCTGGGCTAGTCTAGTCGAACTAGACTAGAAATGCTGAATCACAGTTATCAGAAAGGAGAAATAAGAAGAAAAACGAAACGCAGATAATACTGTTAGTATTGATCCCCTTGTTGAGTATTTCTATATCTTTCTTCCCTGCTCCGCGCTCCAAAAACCAGCCGAAAATCGACGGAAGATATTTCTGAAGTCTATTTTCTTAATTATTTAGTATTTTTTACACTTGTCTTTTTTACGCAGAGAATTAAAATAGCCGCCCGCGATATAATATATTGCTCCCTGCTCCGCGCTCCAAAAACCAGCCGAAAAACGACGGAAGATATTTGTGCCGTCGATTTTCTTCATTATTTAGTATTTTTTACACTTGTCTTTTATACCCAGAGAATTAAAATAGCCGCCCGCGATATGGTATATTGCTCCCTGCTCCGCGCTCCAAAAACCAGCCGAAAAACGACGGAAGATATTTGTGCCGTCGATTTTCTTCATTATTTAGTATTTTTTACACTTCGACACCTCGAGCCATGCGGGTGTCGAATCTTTACACAAATGAATATTTGCTTATTTTATTCACTTTGACACATAAGTAATTCCAAACAGATAGCAATATGTTGCTCTTTCGCTTTTATCTCACCGAGGTACGAAGAATCACCTGATGTGTCGGTACTCCCGACTTTTTCCTAAATTTCATTATAAACTTCTGAATTCATAGTATCTCTTATAAATTTTAACTCGTAAAAAGGAACACATCCAGGATAACTCGTCTCGCAGAATGTTTCTCCAAAGAAACTCACCGAGATGATCTCCAGTACCCTATTTCCTTTCTTTATTGTTCTATATTTTCTTATTCATTCTAAGCCATACGCATTTTTTTAGTAAGAATTGGCTTTTTTGTGTGAATACTTAATTATAAACTAGCAACTTGGCACTTTTAAATCGATTGTGCTGGCAGAATCGATCCAGAATTAGCCGTTTTTCTTTTGTTGGTGATGAGTTTTTCATTGTAATCATGATTAGATGCATGCAGAATCAAGATTTTTTGTATGAAATTTAACATTACAGTTTAAATGTATTCAATCTAAAGTGCTCCATCTCTGGCATTTACTTTTAGCGTCACCAAAGTGAAAATTGAATTATTTTACCAACAAGCTTTTGCTAATCTTCACAAAGAATACTAATACAAGTATTCGAAATTTACCCCTCAAGCTGCAAGCAATTTAAATTGAAATGAAATTAATCTCTATTTTTGAGTACTGCATTTGTAGAAATGATCTTAATTGACATTGTTCTAATACTAGTATTAATAATCTCATTTAATATAATTGTCAGAGAGTAGGCTACTGAGTACACAAACCATTGGCTATATACCATTGTAGGTTTCCAGATTATGGGTATTACAGGTAGAAAGAAGCCTATCGCAGCGATCATCTCAACAAAATAGGTTACCTTGTGGCGCGTCTTACAGTTGCTCGCATATCTATAGGTATAGACACCAATTACTTAATATTCTCATCAATAACCTTCTTCTCTGTAACAGCCATATGTATAATGTTCAACATTTTGGACTCGCTAACTTTTTCAAATTTGGTTAACATTCTTATTTATTCAAATGGCAATACTATCAAACCAAGCAGCGATAAGGAGGCAGTGTAGATATTTAAGTAGTGTCCATGGCAAACTATTATATGGTAGTCGGTCATTGTCTGACATAACAGTTAAACAGTTGTGCATTTCGTAGTCGCTGATTGATCTTAAAACAATATTTACTATGACAGACTTGTACAAAATGAAAGAGCTCAGAAAACAACGTAAAGTGTGATTCTTGAGTCATTTAATAGATGCTGACTAAAATCCCAATTGTGATGAAGGACGAGGCTTCGCTACGATTCCTCCATCAAATGCGAGACTTCTGTGTAATGAAACTCTGTAATGTTGTATTGAATAAATTAAAATAATTTATGTATGTGTTGTTGTTTTCTTATTAAAAGTTAATAATCGTGTTTTTTTTAATTACTCAGATAAGCGGTTATAATAAAAAGAGTTTTGTTAAGAATTCAAATATAATTATATCAACATGTTTCAAGGCCTATGGCCCCTTCATCGGGATTAGATATCCTGGCGAAGGAGCCATAGGCCTCGAAACATGTTGATATTTTCAATACAAAAAAGTGGTGAAACTAAGTTTATTATTAAAGGAAACACATTCTTGTTGTGAAGTTGCAATTTCAGAACAAAGTTCTGTGAATTATTAATTTTTTTTTATTAATCAATTAGAAAATACAAACAATGTCTTTTCAAATTGATTAATAAAAATTGTTTTTAAACTAAGTTTATTTTATTAATTATATTAATAATGTCATCGCAAAATTATTTTGCTATTTTTAAAGAAGAAGAATGTAAATGATAGAAAAGAATGTAAAGCTCATTTCATCACAGTTTATAGAATCAAAAAAGGTTCGCACAGATGGTTTGGGTATGTTGAGCGTACGGTATGGGAGAAAAGTGGTAAGAAAAGTATATGACTCAAGTGTTGACAGCACCAGAAAGAGCGGACGACCGCTATTACAGGTTAATCTGGTAAAACCATGGTCCTGTTAGGATCCTCGACAACTGTCGAGCTTCTATGCGAAGATATATGAATGTTTATGAGACGAGAGTTGTGGTTCAGGGCAGAGGAGTGTGGCGCTCTATCCTCTCTGCTTACAAGGGTGGAAAAATAGCGTGATGGTAAGTTTTTATTTTATTTATTAAGTAAGGTTAAATTTTACCATGCCTAGAAACTAGAAAGCAGGCAAAGTTTACGTACTTACGTTGATGCGAGTGCATTTTATACAAATAGGTTTAAAAAAGAATAAGTTGTCACAAGTGAACATAGTTTACGTATAATCATGATTGCCCTAAAAAAATTAAATGCAAACAGCAAACAATTAACTGCTGAGAAGAAATATTTATGAGACTATATTTTGTAATATGTGAGGTCTAATATATGATACATTATATCGTCATAATTGTAGAATAACGACGCATACGATATTTCTCAAGTTTGTAGGAGAGCAGTTTGAAGTTTTATTTACATAAATCCACTTTATGTCATAGCTTACTAAGATTAGGTTACTTAAACTAGGGTTGGTTATTTAAAGTTGTTGCCTTTCAAACCTCAAATATAGTCAGCGTAGTAGGTACAACGACGTTTTTACACATGCTGCCTTGTTCTACGATCGCAAATCAGATCGTATAACGACGTTAGATTAATGAAAAAAAATACACTTTTTATATACCATTAGATGGCTTCTTTTTTCACTTTTTAACAATCCATAAAAGTCTTTATGGAATTTTTTGCACATCCGTCATTGTTCTACGATCATGACGATATTTAAGCTGAAAATATGCAGACGGATTATCAGAACTTCACTCGAGTAGGAGAGTTATACCGGATACAAGAGACTAACAATTCCAAGCCTGCACTAATTTGACTTAATTTATAAATTTCATACAATTTCATAGGTCGACTCCGATGTAAGTATAAAGCAGAGTGCCCGCGAAAAATGTTGATTTTTTTTGTCGCATTGCCAGCAGTGGACAGTGCCGCATGCCTGTGCATGCTCACTCTGTAGTGAAAATTACGTTTAAATTTCTTTGCGTTTGGTCAAAATCTGAGGGTATGTGAGAAACACATAACGCAAATTTTCTCACTAGGACCGCGAAAAATGTTATTTTTTGCATTGCTAGCAGTGGAACGTGCCGCATGCACCTTCAAGTCTTCAAGTCTTATATGTTCTCACATACTTTAAGTATGTGAGAAACACTTAACCCAACCTAACCTAACCTAACATAACCTAACCGAGAAAAATGTTGACTTTTATTGTCGCATTGCCAGAAATGGACCTAGGCGCATGGAAACAGTGAAAATGACGGTTAAATTTTATCTCGTTTGGTCAAAATCTTTAAGTATGTGAGAAACACTTAACCCAACCTAACCTAACCTAACATAACCTAACCGAGAAAAATGTTGAATTTTTGTGTCGCATTGCCAGAAATGGACCTAGGCGCATGGAAACAGTGAAAATGACGGTTAAATTTCATCTCGTTTGGTCAAAATCTTTAAGAATGTGAGAAACACTTAACCCAACCTAACCTAACCTAACATAACCTAACCGAGAAAAATATTGAATTTTTTTGTCGCATTGTCAGGAATGGACCTAGGCGCATGGAAACAGTGAAAATGACGGTAAAATTTCATCTCGTTTGTTCAAAATCTTTAAGTATGTGAGAAACACTTAACCCAACCTAACCTAACCTAACATAACCTAACCGAGAAAATGTTGAATTTTTTTGTCGCATTGCCAGAACTGGACCTAGGCGCGTGGAAACAGTGAAAATGACGGTTAAATTTCATCTGGTTTGGTCAAAATCTTTAAGTATGTGAGAAACACTTAACCCAACCTAACCTAACCTAACATAACCTAACCGAGAAATATATTGAAATTTTTTGTCGCATTGCCAGAAATGGACCTAGGCGCATGGAAACAGTGAAAATGACGGTTAAATTTCATCTCGCTTGGTCAAAATCTTTAAGTATGTGAGAAACACTTAACCCAACCGAACCTAACCTAACCGAGAAAAATGTTGAATTTTTTTGTCGCATTGCCAGAAATGGACCTAGGCGCATGGAAACAGTGAAAATGACGGTTAAATTTCATCTCGTTTAGTCAAAATCTTTAAGTATGTGAGAAACACTGAACCCAACCTAACCTAACCTAACATAACCGAGAAAAATGTTGAATTTTTTTGTCGCATTGCCAGAAATGGACCTAGGCGCATGGAAACAGTGAAAATGACGGTTAAATTTCATCTCGTTTGGTCAAAATCTTTAAGTATGTGAGAAACACTCAACCCAACCTAACCTAACCTAACATAATCGAACCGAGAAAAATGTTGTATTTCTTTGTCGCATTGCCAGAAATGGACCTAGGCGCATGGAAACAGTGAAAATGACGGTTAAATTTCATCTCGTTTGGTCAAAATCTTTAAGTATGTGAGAAACACTTAACCCAACCTAACTTAACCTAATCTAACCTAACCGAGAAAAATGTTGAATTTTTTTGTCGCATAGCAAGAAATGGACCTAGGCGCATAGAAACAGTGAAAATGACGGTTAAATTTCATCTCGTTTAGTCCCAAATCTTTAAGTATGAGGAGAACACTGACCAACTAAACCTAACATTAACCCACCGGAAAATGTGAATTTTTTTTGTCGCTTGCCAGAAATGGACCTGGCGGGCATGGAAATCAGTAAATGAACGGTTAAAATTTTCATCTCGTTAGAGTCAAAATCTTTAAGTATGTGAGAACACTGAACCCAACCAACCAACGCTAACAATAACCGAGAAAAATGTTGAAATTTTTTTGTCGCATTGCCAGAAATGGACCTAGGCGCATGGAAACAGTGAAAATGACGGGTAAATTTCATCTCGTTTGGTCAAAAACTTTAAGTATGTGAGAAACATTTAACCCAACGTAACCTAACCTAACATAACCTAACCGAGAAAAATGTTCAATTTTTTTGTCGCATTGCCAGAAATGGACCTAGGCGCATGGAAAGAGTGAAAATGACGGTTAAATTTCTTCTCGTTTGGTCAAAATCTTTAAGTATGTGAGAAACACTTAACCCAACCTAACCTAACCTAACATATCCTAACCGAGAAAAATGTTAAATTTTTTTGTCGCATTGCCAGAAATGGACCTAGGCGCACGGAAACTGTGAAAATGACGGTAAATTTCATCTCGGTTGGTCAAAATCTTTAAGTATGTGAGAAACACTTAACCCAACCTAACATAACCTAACCGAGAAAAATGTTGAAATTTTTTGTCGCATTGCCAGAAATGGACCTAGGCGCATGGAAACAGTGAAAATGACGGGTAAATTTCATCTCGTTTGGTCAAAAACTTTAAGTATGTGAGAAACATTTAACCCAACGTAACCTAACCTAACATAACCTAACCGAGAAAAATGTTGAATTTTTTTGTCGCATTGCCAGAAATGGACCTAGGCGCATGGAAAGAGTGAAAATGACGGTTAAATTTCTTCTCGTTTGGTCAAAATCTTTAAGTATGTGAGAAACACTTAACCCAACCTAACCTAACCTAACCGAGAAAAATGTTGAATTTTTTGTCGCATTGCCAAAAATAGACCAAGGCATATGGAAACAGTGAAAATGACGGTAAAATTTCATCTCGTTTGGTCGAAATCTTTAAGTTTGTGAGAAAAACTTAACCCAACCTAACCTAACCTAACATAACCTAACCGAGAAAAATGTTGAATTTTTTTGTCGCATTGCCAGAAATGGAACTAGGCGCATGGAAACAGTTAAAATGACGGTTAAATTTCATCTCGTTTGGTCAAAGTCCTAAAGTATGTGAGAAACACTTAACCCAACATAACCTAACCTTACCGAGAAAAATGTTTAATTTTTTTGTCGCATTACCAGAAATGGACCTAGGCGCATGGAAACAGTGAAAATGACGGTTAAATTTCTTCTCGTTTGGTCAAAATCTTTAAGTATGTGAGAAACACTTAACCCAACCTAACCTAACCTAACCGAGAAAAATGTTGAATTTTTTTGTCGCCTTGCCAGAAATGGACCTAGGCGCAAGGAATCAGTGAAAATGACGGTTAAATTTCATCTCGTTTGGTCAAAATCTTTAAGTATGTGAGAAACACTTAACCCAACCTAACCTAACCTAACATAACCTAACCGAGAAAAATGTTGAATTTTTTTGTCGCATTGCCAGAAATGGACCTTGGCGCATGGAAACAGTGTAAATGACGGTTAAATTTCATCTCGTTTGGTCAAAATCTTTAAGTATGTGAGAAACATTTAACCCAACGTAACCTAACCTAACATAACCTAACCGAGAAAAATGTTGAATTTTTTTGTCGCATTGCCAGAAATGGACCTAGGCGCATGGAAACAGTGAAAATGACGGTTAAATTTCATCTCGTTTGGTCAAAATCTTTAAGTATGTGAGAAACACTTAACCCAACCTAACCTAACCTAACATAACCTAACCGAGAAAAATGTTGAATTTTTTTGTCGCATTGCCAGAAATGGACCTAGGCGCATGGAAACAGTGAAAATGACGGTTAAATTTCATCTCGTTTGGTCAAAATCTTTAAGTATGTGAGAAACACTTAACCCAACCTAACCTAACCTAACATAACCTAACCGAGAAAAATGTTGAATTTTTTTGTCGCATTGCCAGAAATGGACCTAGGCGCATGGAAACAGTGAAAATGACGGTTAAATTTCATCTCGTTTGGTCAAAATCTTTAAGTATGTGAGAAACACTTAACCCAACCTAACCTAACCTAACATAACCTAACCGAGAAAATGTTGAATTTTTTTGTCGCATTGCCAGAAATGGACCTAGGCGCATGGAAACAGTGAAAATGACGGTTAAATTTCATCTCGTTTGGTCAAAATCTTTAAGTATGTGAGAAACACTTAACCCAACCTAACCTAACCTAACCGAGAAAATGTTGAATTTTTTGTCGCATTGCCAGAAATGGACCTAGGCGCATGGAAACAGTGAAAATGACGGTTAAATTTCATCTCGTTTGGTCGAAATCTTTAAGTATGTGAGAAAAACTTAACCCAACCTAACCTAACCTAACATAACCTAACCGAGAAAAATGTTGAATTTTTTTGTCGCATTGCCAGAAATGGAACTAGGCGCATGGAAACAGTTAAAATGACGGTTAAATTTCATCTCGTTTGGTCAAAGTCTTTAAGTATGTGAGAAACACTTAACCCAACCTAACCTAACCTAACCGAGAAAAATGTTGAATTTTTTTGTCGCATTGCCAGAAATGGACCTAGGCGCGTGGAAACAGTGAAAATGACGGTTAAATTTCATCTCGTTTGGTCAAAATCTTTAAGTATGTGAGAAACACTTAACACAACCTAACCTAACCTAACATAACCTAACCGAGAAAAATGTTGAATTTTTTTTGTCGCATTGCCAGAAATGGACCTAGGCGCACGGAAACAGTGAAAATGACGGTTAATCTTCATCTCGTTTGGTCAAAATCTTTCAGTATGTGAGAAACACTTAACCCAACCTAACCTAACCTAACATAACCTAACCGAGAAAAATGTTGAATTTTTTTGTCGCATTGCCAGAAATGGACCTAGGCGCATGGAAACAGTGAAAATGACGGTTAAATTTCATCTCGTTTGGTCAAAATCTTTAAGTATGTGAGAAACACTTAACCCAACCTAACCTAACCTAACATAACCTAACCGAGAAAAATGTTGAATTTTTTTGTCGCATTGCCAGAAATGGACCTAGGCACATGGAAACAGTGAAAACGACGGTTAAATTTCATCTCGTTTAGTCAAAATCTTTAAGTATATGAGAAACACTTGACCCAACCTAACCTAACCTAACCGAGAAAAATGTTGAATTTTTTTGTCGCATTGCCAGAAATGGACCAAGGCGCATGGAAACAGTGAAAACGACGATTAAATTTCATCTCGTTTAGTCAAAATCTTTAAGTATGTGAGAAACACTTGACCCAACCTAACCTAACCTAACCGAGAAAAATGTTTAATTTTTTTGTCGCATTGCCAGAAATGGACCTAGGCGCATGGAAACAGTGAAAATGACGGTTAAATTTCATCTCGTTTGGTCAAAATCTTTAAGTATGTGAGAAACACTTAACCCAACCTAACCTAACCTAACATAACCTAACCGAGAAAATGTTGAATTTTTTTGTCGCATTGCCAGAAATGGACCTAGGCGCATGGAAACAGTGAAAATGACGGTTAAATTTCATCTCGTTTGGTCAAAATCTTTAAGTATGTGAGAAACACTTAACCCAACCTAACCTAACCTAACATAACCTAACCGAGAAAAATGTTGAATTTTTTTGTCGCATTGCCAGAAATGGACCTAGGCGCATGGAAACAGTGAAAATGACGGTTAAATTTCATCTCGTTTGGTCAAAATCTTTAAGTATGTGAGAAATTCTTAACCCAACCTAACCTAACCTAACATAACCTAACCGAGAAAAATGTTGAATTTTTTTGTTGCATTGCCAGAATTGGACCTAGGCGCATGGAAACAGTGAAAATGACGGTTAAATTTCTTCTCGTTTGGTCAAAATCTTTAAGTACGTGAGAAACACTTAACCCAACCTAACCTAACCAAACCGAGAAAAATGTTGAATTTTTTGTCGCATTGCCAGAAATGGACCAAGGCGCATGGAAACAGTGAAAATGACGGTAAAATTTCATCTCGTTTGGTCGAAATCTTTAAGTATGTGAGAAAAACTTAACCCAACCTAACCTAACCTAACATAACCTAACCGAGAAAAATGTTGAATTTTTTTGTCGCATTGCCAGAAATGAACCTAGGCGCATGGAAACAGTGAAAATGATGGTTAAATTTCATCTCGTTTGGTCAAAAACTTTAAGTATGTCAGAAACATTTAACCCAACCTAACCTAACCTAACATAACCTAACCGAGAAAAATGTTCAATTTTTTTGTCGCATTGCCAGAAATGGACCTAAGCGCATGGAAAGAGTGAAAATGACGGGTTAATTTCATCTCGTTTGGTCGATATCTTTAAGTATGTGAGAAAAACTTAACCCAACCTAACCTAACCTAACATAACATAACCGAGAAAAATGTTGAATTTTTTTGTCGCATTGCCAGAAATGGAACTAGGCGCATGGAAACAGTTAAAATGACGGTTAAATTTCATCTCGTTTGGTCAAAGTCCTTAAGTATGTGAGAAACACTTAACCCAACATAACCTAACCTTACCGAGAAAAATGTTTAATTTTTTTGTCGCATTACCAGAAATGAACCTAGGCGCATGGAAACAGTGAAAATGACGGTTAAATTTCTTCTCGTTTGGTCAAAATCTTTAAGTATGTGAGAAACACTTAACCCAACCTAACCTAACCAAACCGAGAAAAATGTTGAAATTTTATGTCGCATTGCCAGAAATGGACCTAGGCGCATGGAAACAGTGAAAATGACGGGTAAATTTCATCTCGTTTGGTCAAAAACTTTAAGTATGTGAGAAACATTTAACCCAACGTAACCTAACCTAACATAACCTAACCGAGAAAAATGTTGAATTTTTTTGTCGCATTGCCAGAAATGGACCTAGGCGCATGGAAAGAGTGAAAATGACGGTTAAATTTCTTCTCGTTTGGTCAAAATCTTTAAGTATGTGAGAAACACTTAACCCAACCTAACCTAACCTAACCGAGAAAAATGTTGAATTTTTTGTCGCATTGCCAGAAATGGACCAAGGCGTATGGAAACAGTGAAAATGACGGTAAAATTTCATCTCGTTTGGTCGAAATCTTTAAGTTTGTGAGAAAAACTTAACCCAACCTAACCTAACCTAACATAACCTAACCGAGAAAAATGTTGAATTTTTTTGTCGCAT
>JADDOH010018238.1:0-13552 GCA_016648135.1 Agrypnia vestita
TGAACGATATTACAGTCTGTTATAGTGTGATCACTGTTAGAATGTGTTTGAGATAATCGACGCACGAAACTATTTAAAAAAGGGCGTGACCTAATCCAAACTGAAAATAGATTTTTATCATTTCATTTGACTTGTAATGAAACTAATAAATTTTTAGCAAAAAATAATTCAGGAATATTGAAAAAAATGCAATCTTTGCTATTGCATATCTCATAATCAAGACAGGAATCCACATATAAAGTATTGTGGACTAGTTCTTTTACACCCTGTATATATCGATATTTACACGATGTTTTATGAAATATCTTTTCGGGTAGCTGCACGAAGCCGAAATCTCAGCCGCATTCTTACAGTGGTCGTACTATGCATAAGGCAAGATTAGCGTTGTAAAATGGAGTTTTCATACCAATTATAATTTATAGAGTAAATGCGGTCGCTTGGATGCATGTGTTGAATTGTTTTTTATAAAAGATTGAGGAGATAGCAAATAAAGAGCGAATGTAATGATGTCTGTAGGATAGTAGAAAGAATATATATATATAAGAATAGGTTTGACGACTGTTAAGATAGAATTTTGTCCAAAAAACAAATAATTTTTGTACGCGATAAATTTTTATATCATACTTCACCAAATAATATAAATGAGCGATGGCGGAGAATATCATACATAAATAAAATTTCAGATAAAGTGATTAAAAGTTTGCCAAGTTACATTAAAACCGCGTTCTATACTAATAATAGCTAAGGCAAACTTATAACAAACTCCAAAGACAAAATCAACCCGCTAAATCATTCAGGTATTTATAAACTAAATTGTAATGACTGTTTGGCATTTTTATAGGTAAAACGACATGTAATTTTAATGATAATGTGAAAGAATACGTTAGATGTCTCAATAACAATAACATTTCTGAATTCGCGAACTATCTTTTGGAGACAGGCCACACGTTTAAAAGAGAAAACGGTATCAAGATTCTACATGTAATTAATAGAGGCCTTAGATTAGATAACTTAAAAATACTACAAATAAAAAAATGCCTGAACACTAAAGCCAATATAATTAATAACCAGATAAATTTTATGAACAGCTCGTTACTTGATGTATTCCCATTTTGGGGTCCACTTCTCTATTACCCCCACCATAACTAATGCCATGCCCACTTTCAAAAATTGATTTGTTTGCTAGAAAAAGCATTGGATAGTTAGTTTCCGTCCGTCCTGATGAAGATACAGTGGTATCGAAACCGATAGATGTAGAGTTATTAGTTAAGTGGTAAATAAAAAGTTGTTATTTAAACAATAATTACGTCGAACCACAAAGTTAACGCCATAAACATCAAAAATATTTCCATAGTTAATATTAATATTGAAATTAACGTATTTCCTAAAGATACATACATATACATAGGAACATAGTTAAACACAATCCTTCTAATTATTCGAATTCTCAAAAATTATCAGCATTTCAATATACGATTAGTATAATGAAATGTTTCATTATCTGTGGATAATTTTAACATTGAATTTAATACAATTAAACAGATTGCGTTTAGTAGAGGGTTTGATACAAAATTAAAATAATAACTAACTTACCAGGGGGTAGGCAGAGGGGATAAAGCGCCATACTCTTCTGTCCTGACATACAACTTTCGCTTCGTCTACATTCATACATCTTTGCATGCAAGCTCGATGGTTGTTCAGGCTTCTAACAGGACCATCTTCCAGTATCTGGTTAATCTGGTCATGCCACGTTTTCCGTGGTCGCCCTCTCATTCTGGCGCCGTCAACACTTGCATCATATATCTTTCTTACCATTATTTCCTCATTCATTCGCTCAACATGCCCAAACCACCTGAGCGACCCTATTTTTTTTCTTTTTTTTGCGACTATATTTTTATTCTATGCATTATGCTACGATCAGCTTTACATTCATTCCTAATATCTTCATTCTTTACTCTATCATTCATGGATTTACCACACATACGTCTAAGGGACCTCATCTCCACTGCATTTAATCTACTTTCGTTCCTCTTCTGCCAGCTCCAGGCTTCACTTCCATACATTAGTGTCAGTACCAGAACTCCAAATTAAAAGATAATATATTAAATATGTTAAATAAGTTTTTTAAATCTTTCTTTTACTTTCTAATATTTATATTGAAAAGCATTGGGTAAAAATCATATTTATAAATAATTTAATTTCAATTCAATAGTTTAGAAAATGCGGAATTCTATTCAACTTTCTTTCTTTACTAATAATAAATTTAAAAAATTATGTAAATAATAAGGATAAGATGATTCATCAAAAAAATTGCGTGTTTATAAATTGGTTTGTAATAATGGTAATTATTTTTATATAGGAAAAACTTGTAGAAATTTAAAAGTTAAAGTTAAGGAACACTTAAGGTGTTTAAGTAGCAATAATGATTCCGAATTCGCTAACCATGTTTTGGCTATGTATCAGTCTTTGGATAGTTTGATAAATTAGAAATTTTCCAAAATTATTTCCAAATCAGAAAAAATGTAAATAGTAAATTGAATATTATAAATAATAACCAGGTCATTTTTTACAAATAGTTATCTTTTAAATTTGTTTTCATGTTAGTACTTAATTATTTATTCATTATTTTCATGTTTATTGTCTATATAAGTGGTGAAAATTAATTTTTATTAATTATATCAATAATGTCGCTGAAAAACCATTTCGGTATTTTCGAAGAAGTAAATAAAATCAGTCTCACAGCGAGTCGGCGTTCAGGAAAAAAGTTGTTATCATCCGCGCCGTCGGAGTTATGTATCATACTTGATAAAGAAAACAAATAAAGTGACGTGTTGGGTGCTACGCGCGTGATTCAGTGCCCCCTGTTCCCCAATAAAAAGTTCACTATATTTTTATTCCTCCCGTCGCGAAGCGGAAGCCGGGAAACTTCTGGAAACTTCCGGGAAGTAGCGTTATTTAATGTGGCGTGCCGGGGGATCGGGAATATTCAATTGAAACTTTGTATTTCGGTTTCCTTTAAATTTGGATTCTAAGGTTACATTCACGTTGCGGCCAGATTTATGAGGGGGGATTTTTCTTGTTTCATCCCCCAACTTTATTCCGGGGGCGGAGCGCCATCTCGGAAGCTCCGCTCGCAGGCCTTCTTTTGTCTCGCGACAGACTATTATTTGTTCCGGATAGTTAACACGACGATGCTGCGTATTATTTGCTCATAAGAAACGCCCTTTCTTCAGTAGTTTGATGTTGGGGATGACTTTGTACGTGTACTTAGTTTTCAACAGAAGAAAATACAGGGTGGTACAATTTTACACAATATTGAGAGGTTTTTGTAGGATGGTAGTGTAATGTCGATGCGAGTATCATAAGAGTTGCCATGCGAGTTCGTATGATGATGAATTGCCTTCATTTTCAATCCATCATCATCCATCAATCCCTAATGTACATATATTTCACATTAGTTCCAAAAAGTAATCGGTCATGGCGTTGCATGACTAAAGGGTACTTCCATTGAATAACATTTTTTTTCGATAAGGTTACAAAGGTGATTGGTAGACCATTTAAGAGAGACAATCGAATTAGTATGTGTAAGCCAAGCGTAAGACGCACATTGTGTTGATGTTTTCGGGTATTAACACCAACACAGTGAAACAATTTGCCTTGTTTGCATGGCTTACACATACTAATTCGATTGTTTTTCTTAAATCGAAAGAGGTCTACGCAATATTAAACTCGTTGACTGTATATGCATTAAGGCAACGAATATATTATTAGATTCTTGACATTAAGCTAGATATGGTCATCAGAAGAGTGGTCTATCACCGAGGACGTCAAGAAAGTATTGATTATTTCTTGCGTGGTCGCAAATTGTAAGCACTGCATGGAGGTATGTTGTTTTCTTTTACGCTAGAGATTAATGTGTTATTAATGCAATATGACATGACAATATACAATATGAACTGACATGTAATCAGGCTTCATTTTGCATTAATAGCACACTAATGACTCCTAGCGTAGAAGGAAGCAACACACCTCCAGTGCAAGGAATAATTAAGTAAGTCTTAACCCGCGGCGATAAGATGCTCTTCACTATGATATTACTCCAACGAAACGTCGAGAATCGGAGCTCAACACATCCAATGGTTTGTATAAAATATTAATTGTTTCAATGTCTAATGACCGTAACTGTGTTACCTGGACAAGATTCAATAGAAGAATAATACGTGGCTAAAAACTGGCGAAGATTGACCGAGTCGGGACCAAGTCTAAGTTCCCTACGTTATTTGTGGTTAATTCTTAAATTCAAAGTTTTTTGTGAAACATTGTGAAAATTACTTTTTAATATATTAAATATGAATTGAATTGAAAAACACTGTTTTTTTCCACTATATATTTAATTTAATTGATAAAACGTTTTCGAGATCACTCTCATTACTAAAAACAAGTTCTCAACTACATTAAAAATAATTATAGACAGTATTTATAGGGATTGGGTGTATGTAATGGTTGTGGGGGTAGGGGACTGGGTTATAATGGATAGGAGTGGGTGATATTTGAAAGTTAATTATATTTTTATTATTTACTTTATTATTATGAATTTCTAAGTTCTCTAAAATATACATTTTTCTTTTTTTATCGCAACAATGTAATAGTGTCAAATGAATATTCCGACATTTCTGAATTTAAAGCGAAGTTTTTGATTGCTCTCTTATGTTCTTCTAACCGTTCCTTAATTTTTCTTCCACTTTGTCCAATCTTAATTGCAAGAGCAAGTCATTTATAAAAAGATATAATTTATTAAAATTCAAGAAACACAAATAATAATTCTTAAATTGGGCACAGGCACTAAAGTCTCTGACTCAGTCTCAACACAGTCATATGTTGTCTCTGGGATGAATCTGTAGAGGTTGGTGTTTCGGGTTTCAGCACACAGTGTACATAATTCCAGCTTTACGCAATCTCAGCTCAGTTCGAACTTTACACAAGTTCGGCGTATTCCTGGTATCGATTCGGTCCTTCAGGAGGAGAGCTCTCGACTGTGAGTGATCTGGTCTTCTAAGTTTGTCGGGAAAACCTTCCTGATACGTTCTAGGAAGGTGAGGTGTGCGGGACGCGCTTTCCAAACTGATTAACCTGCCCGATGATCACTTCCCGAAAAGGGTGCCATTTAAGTAAAGTAGATATCCCGTAAAATTCTGCAATTCCGTAGCCGTGGTCTCAATTCTTCCATAAAACACCGGTACGGTCATATTTTTTTGTTTAGCTCAGGTATCCGATTATTATATTACGATTACCTCCACAATGGTATTTTATACAATGCTTGAATATTTACTTGCGTATTTATAAATGTTGACTCCTTAATTATTGAGTAATATGCCGGATACACCCTGTATTTAAATATAAAATAGAAATTCAAAGCCTTTGCAATGTTAAACAATTATAATTGTGAACGTTGTCGTTTTAAGACTAGTATTAACTCATCCTCGCATTCATAGTCCTTATAATATTTGCTACAGTATTCCATGTGTGACACCTTCTCTAATACTTAAAAGGATCATTTAAATAAATGTGAGTTAATATATTTTTATTCTTATTTTTAAAGCGTTAGCATTGTTGTTTGAACTTTTGTATTAACTGGCTTACAAAAGTCCTTCCAAACAAAAATATATACTAATACTGAAGTGGTTAAGCGAGTTAGAGAAATTAATTTAAATACTCTGTTATATATTGTCGCCTGTCGTGGGTAGGGATGAATGAATGAAAACATTGGAAGTTGGAAGTGTTGTGAACATAGTAGTGTAGTGTTTGGTCCTGACGAAGAGACGGGTACGTCTCGAAACCGGTAGAACGTAAATATGGTAGTGGTTTTTATTAAGTTAACTAACATTTTGAAAGCATTGGAAATTAATTAGCGATTTATTATTTAATGATTAATAAATAATTCGATGTATAAAGTCACTTAAAAGGAATTAACGCTTTTCTTTAAATTATACTATTTTGCAATATATCACTAGTAAATGAACACTTTATTATCACTGGGTAACACATATTTATCACTTGCTAGAAAATTCCGTTTTCGCAAGTAGTTTTTATCGCTTATTTATTTCGCCAATTAGGTACTTCTCTCGATATCTGTCGCTTTACAATTCACGACTGGCCACCCTAGGCCATGTCTCGTGGATGGCGGCCAAATTCGCACTGAATCGAACTGTCAAACACAACCGCTGCGCCGCGGCCTAGTTCCGTATTTATACTAGAAAATGCTGGTATTTTTGGATTTTCAAGATCATTCTAGTATTAAGGAGAAGGTTTTCGTTAATGCTCGGTTGTACCAGGCATTTTTAAACGTTTTTAGATGTTTCCCGAAGGTTGTGATGAATCACCTGTTTCTATAGATTTTTTTTTTATTATTTTTATTTTTAATTCTAAGATAATTTAAATGCTACGTGGGAAAAATTGAGCTTAACCCACCTGGCGGAGTATTGGGGTTACAAAAATTTGGGAATGATGAAACACTAGTATGGGGAGGGAGTTAGTAGCGATTGATCGGATATAGGCTACGGGCAATTCAATTCTTATAAATCATATTAATCTTGTGGTGGAGGCTAGAATTATAGGTAAAGCCGTGTTTGGTACAAATGGTTGACGATCGATGCGGTCCGAGCGGTCCGCATGTGTTCCCCATAAAAATATACCGAACATGGTTTTCAGAGATTTGGATCGCGGTTATTGCGTTTTGGACTATTAAAAAACCGATTAACGTCTACTCCAAGGTGACGATGATATTGACATTTCCACGAGGTTTCTGAATTATGGGCTTTTTTACTGGATTTTTGAAACCGTTTAAATGTCGTCAATCGACTTCTCAAGTGGATTCCCGCGCAAGGGAGATGGGGAATATAAGCAAAAGTAAGGAAGGCAGGTCCTAATCAGTGAGACGGCGAGAGAAAGCGCCACATCAATAATTTATAGGAATTGGCCGCGAAGCACAGATTAAACGTATACGATGTACCAGAGGGGTGACCTTAACTGAGCGAATAATGATTCATTTTCGTTTCGCGGGAGTCGGATAACGTAGGCAGATAGAAAAGTTAACTATAATTCTATTATATTTAACTGTAGACTAACGCTCTTCAGGCTTTTACAACAGATAGGTAATTGCGCAATGACGGTATATATAGTTAGGAAAGGGATAACGATAACGTGTAAGCATATTAATGGCACAACAAGAAAAGAAAATACGCAAATATAGATACAATATATTAACTATGTAATCACTACAAACCTGTCCGACATTAGCGTAGTTTCATCAGAACGGGTAACGTGTATACGATTGGCTATTCTAGCTCAGATTTCGCCGGGTTTGGTAGTAATAACCCACAAAACATAATTGGAACAAGTGTATCTAGATAAAAATATTGTAAATAAAATAATATGAATTTGCGGCCCATATACACATGAAATAAAAGGATAAAGCGTATGGGGATCTTATGGATGGATGGATAAATGAAACAAATATATATAAGAGTAAATGCAAGTAAAAAGCAAGTATATAAGTACCAAAAACATGGGAGAACATAGTGTGATAGAAATTGAAAGACGGGAGGAACAATAATGTGAATTGGAACGGATATAGCAAGAGCATGTAATAATGATATACGTACAAATACAGACAACTACTTGAGACCGATTCGACAGATACTAGCAATCTTTCAACACACCTCTAAGAACATGGTGAGTAGTATATAGTTATCAGCGGAGGCGTCCAGTACCTTGGCAATAAATAAGCACTGAACTGATCCGACGCCTTGCCTGCGGCACTGGAGGTTTATTTATTTTATTTATTTTCATTTATTGGTTTTCTTACAGCCATATAATTAATCAATCTTGAAAAGAAAAACAATAATTGATGTACAGAGTTTTGGGCCAATTACAAGAAAACACATACATACAATCGATAAAAAAATAAGAAAAAACATGTCCAATAGTGGGGTTGTGTGAGTGTGTGTATTTGTGTGTTTATTTATTTATTTTGTTTTGGGAAAATTAACAGCAAAACAATCTAAAAAAAATTTCCACTGAATTTAAAAATTTACTTTAACTTACATTAATAGTTTATTGTATTATAGCGAATAGTACTCTTCCAGTATTATATTGTTCGAGAATATTCACTGTTTATGTAACATAGTTATTTTGTGGATCAATCTTACTGCCAATAAAAATAATAATAAATGGTTACAAATTAATATATAGACGACATGGCTACGTGAGCCCTGGGTACAACCGGAGAACTTCAATGTTTAATTCCGCAACGGAGGGACCTAATACGTCCCTGTGCGCGGGGGGCCGCTGGCGCAAGACAGGATTCATTGGGTGATCCACGAGAAAAGATCGCCCAAAATTAATTTAAAATTAGGTATAGTACCTTTAGATGATTGTTATATCTAGGTATGCAATGTGTACGTGGTGAGTATATGGAAATTGATCCCATGATATAGCGGCCAAGAAACGTTAAATTTCCGATAAAGACGAGTGAAAATACGAGGGAACGGGACATGAAATTGGTAGATAGTGAAGAAACATCAACTATGATTAGGGGAGTACCCGATAGATTGTGGTTACGGTTGATCAAACGACAATATGGACTGAACTTAGAAATTAAATATTAAAAATTAATTATCGCGCTTGCGAAGCGAATTTAAATCGTCCGAAGCCACCGAGTCCGCCCCAAAACATAAGGTAGGGACAGCAACAGAAAGGTGGAGCCAACTGACGGCTGTGAGTGGTTTCAGGGTTGTGGACCGCCAAAATAGACCTTAGTAGGCGGAATTCTGATATCAGGGATGGCATAGATTAGTGAAACCAAAGAGGCTGGATATGGGCCCTTTTCCCGCGAGGGGGGTTTTAAAATGTCAAGACAGTGCAGTTTTTGGGCAGTCGGTGTGGACGTCTACGGGGGTGCGAAATCCGCGTCGGTTGTTTTTTTGAGTGATAGTTACCGTCGACTTAGAGTGTCCCAGTGTTTGAAAATTATAGTTTAGCTTCAAGTGAAAGTGGTGCACGGGTAATTATACTCTTCGACATTGTTGATTGCTCACGATAAAAGAAAAGGGGGGGACGGGTTTGATTTTATTTTATAAAGGGTAATTAATTTGGCATATTAGAACTTCGGAAATTACTGCGCTTTATTAAGTTGATTAGTCCGGCATATATAGAACTGATATTTGCAGATCTCCGGAAACTAGCTGTGCGTTATAAAGATACCTATTTTATGCTAAACACGCGGGAAATTGTTAATAAGTCTTATAAAAATACCTATCTTATGCTAAATACGCGAGGTCCTGTTAAAAGGGTTTTAACTCAGAGTACGGGTTTGATTTTATTTTATAAAGGTAATTAATTTGGCATATCAGAACTACGGAAATCACTACGTTCTATAAAGTTAATTATATTTATCGTCTTACTAGGTTCACAGAATAATATTCGCAGAATTTCAGGAACCGCTAGGGTTCAAATTTAGTTAATTTTTCGTTTTACTAAGTATACAGGAATAGTATTGGCGGATCTCCGGAAACTAGCTGTGCGTTATAAAGATACCCATTTTATGCTAAACACGCGGGAAATTGTTAAAAGATAAAAGAGTTGTTACTTACAGAATCGATTTTGAATAAGTCTTATAAAAATACCTATCTTTTGCTAAATACGCGAGGTCTCATTTTAATTTTTACATTTGTAAGGCATATAATATTTCGTTATATGAAATGTTCCGATTAGACCGGATTTATTTTAGTTATTGAAAGAATATTTAGTTTATTTTAATCATTTTTTTTTTGTTTATGTTTAATAGTAAGAGTCCGTTAAAATTATAGCGAATAAATTCCGGGATTAAAAATACGTCTTGTGAAAAATATATAGCTGTCCTCGCGGTGTTTCAGATTTAGCCTATAATAATCTAGATTTTCATTTCGTTTAAAATTATATAGAGTAATTCCGTGGAGATCGGGGTTTATTTAAAATTTCACAGATGTATAAGTTCCATTATTCTAGAAAATTATATAAAATAATCTCGTGAGAATCGGGGCTTATTTACGATCTTACAGATGTATAAATTGCATTATTCTAAAAAATTATATAAAATAATCTCGTGGGGTACGGGGTTTATTTACGGTTTTACAGATGAACAAGTTTCACCATTTTATAAAGTATATAAAATTGCTTCCGTTCGGCCCGGGTTATCTTATATTATATAGAAAAACATAGATCTCGCGCTATTAAAACATATAAAAACGTTTTCATGAGGCCGGGATTGTTTTGCGCGTTGGGGAAAGTATATAAGATAAAAATAAGTTTAATTGGTTCGGGTTATTTTATATTTTATGAAAGATATTTGCCTCGCGGACTTAAACTATGAAAAAAAAAAGTTTCAATTAGTTCTGATTATACTTTAGGAGTGATGTAAGCTTCGCGGTTGTGATCCTATATAAAAATCGCGTTAGTATAATTCGGGTTACTTTGTATTGTACGAAAACGTAAATCTAGCGTATAAAAAAAAAACGTATATCATGTATTCAAACATATAAAAACTTCTAGTACATTGTTTCGATAGACCGGGGTTGTATTATACTTATAAAGATGTAGGCCCTCGTTATATTGAAAGTATATAAAAACCGGCTGGGGCCGGGTCTTCTTATTTATAAACTATATAAGATTTCGTTGCATTTAGTTATACAGAATGCTTTCGTTTGAGAATTCGCGTTTCATTTAATAAATATGAAACATATAGATTTCGGTTAGAACTATTTTAAAATGTTTCGTTTAGAAATTCGCGTCTTGTATTATAAATGTGAAACTTATAAAAATCGTTTTGAGCTAAAACATATGAACATAGAAACACTACAGTTTTGAACGCTATTTTGTTTACTATGCCTAGGACATTCTTGCGGTGTATTAGGCTTGATGGTAAAATTTAAACTCTTACTCTGTTTAAAATATACGTAGTGTCTCCGCCTAGATTGGCTTCACGATATACTTTATGAAATTTGTAAGTTCCGCTGTCCTAAAATTATATAAAATTACCTTCGTTTAGATCGGGTTATATCATATTCCTCGTGGAACGCGTAAACCTCGTTGTCCTGAAACTAAATAAGGATGTTTCATCTAGACCGGGTTCATTTTACATTTTAGGAAGAATATAAATCCCGCGTCTTTCACTACATAAAATGGATTTCGGTAAGATTGGGGTTGTTTATACTTGTAGAAATTACAGAATCCCGTTATTTTTAAACTATATTAAAATGATCCGGGGAGTATTTGCCGGAGAGTAGATATCAAATATTCGAGATGATAATAAATTTATATTAAGAATAATATTAAGAATAAAAACTAAATCGGCGGACCCTAAAAGTAATATGTATTGACCTTATCAAGATGTAGACTAGTGGGGTTTTATTATAGAAACAATTAACTGTTCTGTGGCGCCTACTTATCCGCGGTATCCCCGATAAATGATAAAAACAAGTGGACAAGTGGTCGCTTCACGGGTTTGTTAAAACTTATAAATGCATGGAATCCTAGATTCAAAGCTTAATCCCGGTATTTCGGATAAATGTAAGAATATATAACATCGGAAAATAACGGGTAACGGTTTTATGAAAAATATCGGTGCGTATAATCATTAGAGTATGATCATTAGAATTAGAGTTTAGTTTCGGTGACCCGGGTAAGTACGGACGCGTAAGACGGAAATAAGGACTATGTTGCAGTATTATTAAGATATATGAATACTTACAATTGTCGAGCTAGAGTCTAATTCCGGTATCTCGAGGAATATAAATTTAAAGAAAAGAAAATAATGTCTAGTTTCGGTTTGGTTAGAGTATATACACCGTATAGTTGCAGAGGCTGGATACTAAGCCCCAGCTACGGAAACTTATAAGCGCGTAATGGCAGGATCAAAGGTTAGGTCGCGAACTATAGTTAATTAGGGGCCTGTGAATCGTATGCGCGTGCAAGGCAAGTGTCCGCAATCCTTAGGTATAAAGTGAGGTACATGAAGTGAAACTACGATGCACTGGACTGGATATAATCGGCGGCAGATGGGTAAGTCATGTCATCCTCTTTCCGTTTTGAGATTATAACGATATATAAAGGTGGCGCACGATTAAGAAGAATGGTCTCGGGTTCGACACCCCAGACAGAGACGGAAGAAGCGCCGACAGTGAAAGCTAACCCCTGTACCGTAAACTTCACATATATGTTTATCCATAGGTGTTTGCATGTTGAATCCGTACTGACCATAATAGGGGCGAATGAATTTGCCAAATTAACCCTTCTCTGCATGTGTGTGAACTTCTAGGGATCGGGCGGCTCGTGTGTTCGACGCCGAACTTATTTATTCATTTCTATTTATTTATTTAATTGATTGGTTGATTAATTGATTAATTATATATTTATTTATTCATTTTACTTATTTGATTGATTGATTTATTAATCAATTAATCATATATTTATTTATCTGTTTATTTATTTATTTATTCATTCATTCATTCATTCTTTCATTCATCCATTCATCTATTTATTCATTAATTTATACATTATTTATTTATCTACTTGTTTATTTAATTGATTGATTGATTAATTGATTAATTATATATTTATTTATTCATTTATTTATTTGATTGATTGATTTATTAATCAATTAATCATATATTTATTTATTTGTTTATTTATTTATTTATTTTTCATTCATTCATTCATTCATTTATTTATTCATCTATTTATAAACTATTTATTTATCTATTTATTTATTTAATTGATTGATTGATTGATTAGTTAATTAATTATATATTTATTTATTCATTTATTTGTTTGATTGACTGATTTATTAATTAATTAATAATATATTTATTTATTTACTTATTTATTCATTTGTTTAATTACTTATTAATTTATTAATTGATTAATTTATTATTTATTTATCTATCAATTTATTTATGTATATATTTATTTATTTACGTACTCATACGTCTGTGCATCGTCGGGGGGGGGGGGGGGATAGTCAGATCAGCATCGCCACCGTCATCATCACCGAATGCCGTGTCCCAACTATATACCACGCGCCAAATTACATCACCGTCACTGAACGCCGCGTTCCGACTACACACTACTCGCTATGTTACGTCGTCGCCACCGATCGCCGCGTTCCAGTTATATATGCCAGGAGACGTTCCCATAGCATCATCATCATCATCATCATTAGCAGTGTCCCAGTCATATATAGTCAGGAAGCGTTAAGATAGTATCATCATCATCATCATCAATAGCGGTGGTTGAGCTATATATCGTCAGGAGGCGTTTCGATAGCATCATCAACATCATCATCGTTAGCAGTGCCCCAGTTATATATCGTCAGAAGACGTTTCAATAGTATCATCATCATCATCATCATTAGCGGTGTCCCAGTCAAATATAGTCAGGAGGCGTTCCGATAGTATCATCATCATCATCATCATTAGCAGTGTCCCAGCTATATATAGTCAGGAGGCGTTTCGATAGT
>JADDOH010018239.1:0-15427 GCA_016648135.1 Agrypnia vestita
TCTGGCCAGATTTAAGAAAGCTGTAGTGAACGACACCAGCACTAGTCCACCAAACGCTCACAAGTACTTT
The DNA here is from genome assembly GCA_016648135.1 of Agrypnia vestita. NCBI lineage: Eukaryota > Metazoa > Arthropoda > Insecta > Trichoptera > Phryganeidae > Agrypnia > Agrypnia vestita. Next base: position 71 of record JADDOH010018239.1, read on the forward strand.
TTTGGAGTCAATTTTCGCTTGGGGCATGGTTTGGCTGGTTCGGCAGGGTTCAGCCATTGCGATGAGCGCTTCCGATTATCGTACAGGATCCCCTTTTCATCACAGGTAATGATTCGATTTAAAATCCCTTCATTATTGTGCCGGTTGAGTAATGCAACGCAGCAGTCAACGCGCGTTTGTTGATTTGCTTCACTCAATTCGTGAGGTACCCACCTTTCAAGCTTTTTCACCTTACCAATTTGCTTCAAGTAGATTAAAACAGTTTTATCACTAACACCGCAGCTTGCAGCTAACTCGGATGTGGTTTGCGATGGATCCGCTTCCACAATAGCCTTCAATTCTTCATTATCAACTTGGTCTCCGGCCGTCCACGGGGCTTGTTCTGCAGGTCGAAATTTCCAGAACGAAAACGTTGGAACCAAAAACGCACTGTGTTTTCTTTTGCGGCACCGTCGCCATACACATCATTAATCCTTCGAGCCGTTTCTGCAGCACTGGTGCCACGGTGGAACTTGTACTCGTAAATAACGCGATATTTCAAGTTTTTCATTTTGTAAACTGAGTGACGCAAAGAAAAAAACAATTGAGGAAAAAACAAATGAATTATAATTTTCAAAACACAAAATCATGAGTAAATAGCTGTATAAATTTGGATTTGGAATTCCTAACCAAAGAGAAGATATTTGACATCAAATTTGCCAGTACGGCAAAACGCCAATTTCATATGTAAGGACCTAATATAATGCTACTACTATTTTAGTTTCACCCTTAATTTTTGTAAACAAACATGGTTCATATTGACTATTTTTAAAATCTAATTTACTTAAAACCTCCTTTACTCTTTCATACCATGCTAGGGAAGATTGCTTTAACCCATAAATGGCCTTTTTTAATTTTAACACCTTTCCCCCACTTTTGTTTACAAAACCTTCAGGTAATGACATATATATCTTTTCTTTTAGATATCCATTCAGAAAAGCAGTACTTACATCTAGATGAGTAATACTCATTCTTATTTTTACAGAAAGGGCAAACAATAATCTTAGGGTAGAATGTCGCACTACTGGTGAAAAAGTATCTGTATAGTCAATACCGGGTTTCTGCGAGAAACCTTTTGCCACAAGCCGAGCTCGAAACCGCACTTTATTATCAATATCAAATTTTTTATTAAGCACCCACCTGCACTTCACTATTGTCACATCACCTGGATTATCAACAAGCTCCCACGCCTCACTCTCCTCAAATGACTGCAGCTCCTCAGCCATGGCCTGCTTCCACTGGTCCCTCTCTGGCCCCTCAAGAGCCTCTGAGAATAAAATCTCTTCTGATGCTGGAACAGTACTGGAAATGCACATGTTACTAAAACCATACCTCTCAGGTTTCTTTCTCTGACGCTTGTTGCATACATCTGTCACTTGTTCGGGTGTGGTTGTTGACTGGACTACATATTCTGAGGCATCTTGTGGATGTTCAATTAATGTTTGATTGCCATCAACATATATTGAAGAATTTGAAGAGCAGTCAAAAGAATCCTCAGTTTCTGGAATGTTCTCAAACAATTCCCCCACTGAACTACTACTTTCTTCTACCAGACTGTCTGCTGTTGTCTCTTCATTAGAAATCCAGATGGCGGAATCTTCGGTTTCCTTAACATCTGACTCATCTTCCATCACTATGACATCTCTGCTCATAATAATTGAGTTCTTGGTAGTATTATACAAACGATAACCTTTCACATCCTCACCATATCCAACCAAAATGTGTTGTGTGGCTTTCTTGTCCCATTTTAAGCGCTTTTGTTTAGGAACATGCACCATGACTTTGCTGCCAAACAAACGTAGGTGACTCAAGTTTGGTTTCGATCCATACCACAATTCATATGGAGTTTTATCCAATCCTGATGCAATAGATCTATTTTTTAAATATACAGCTGTGTTAGCTGCTTCTGCCCAAAATTTTTTTTCTAACTTTGCATCATATAATAGGCATTTAGCTTTCTCAACCACTGTACGGTTAGCTCTTTCACAAAGTCCATTTTGCTCTGGCGTATAATAATTTGATTTTTGATGTATTATACCAGCGTGTTTCAGGTAACTCTTAAAATCTTTATTGCAAAATTCAAGACCATTATCTGTTCTCAATATCTTAATTTTCTTACTAAGTTGATTTTCAACTACTTATTTGAACTCTTTAAATCTGTTGAAAGCTTCACTCTTCTGCTTCGGAAAATATATGAATGTCATTCGACTATAATCATCTATAAATAGCAGGAAATATCGAGCACCATTCAATGAACTTGTTTCCATCGGGCCACAAATGTCACTGTGAATTCTGTGTAGCGTTTCTGTACTTCGCTCACCCACATGAGAAAAAGGTAATCTCATTTGTTTTCCCTCACAGCAAGTGATACATTGGGACTTTGTTATGTCAAAAAAGGTATCATAAGATAAACCATCTACAATACCGTTTCTCATTCTCTGCATATCTTGACTGTTAATGTGTGCTAGTCTTCTGTGCCATAACTTTCCACTGACAGTAGTCAACAAACAACTTTGAGATTGTAATCTCAATTTATATATACCATCTGTCAAAACCGCAATTGCAACCAAATCATTGTTCTTGTTTCTAATATAACACTGATTCTCTTCAAATATGACGTTATTTCCATTTTTGATAAGTTCACTTACGGATAATAGGTTAGTTGTCAAACTAGGCACACATAGCACATTTTTAACTGTTATTTGATAATTTAATTCCGATACAATGTCTACATCTCCGGAACAAATAACTGGCACTTTTATTCATCGGCGACAATAATTTCTGGTAAACACGATGTTGTATTCACGTTCTTTACCCAAGCTTTATTTGCCGTCATATGCGCACTTGCACCAGAGTCCACGTACCATTCATTCTTGTTATACTTTCCATTCAGGAAAACAACATTAAAAACACATTTATTTGTATTTTTCTTTAACATTGGGCACTGATTTCGATAATGTCCATGCTCCTTACACCTGTAGCATGTAATTGTTTTCGTCGGTGAATTAGCTGTCACTGTCATTTTGTTTGACGTTGACGGACCGCCACTATATCTATTTGGTCTACTTTTACTAGAGGAATATTTATTTTTCGCAAATGCTATGCCACTGCTACTTTCAAAATCACTGGTTACCTCCATGTCAAGTAATTTCGACTTAATGACATCGGCAGTTATTGAAATTCCCGAGTGTTCTATTGCCATTATCATTGGAGAATAGCGATCGGACAAACCTGCTAATAATAATTATCCCACCCATTCATCTGTTATTGTAAATCCCGTGCCGTTTAACCGTTAAGCTGTTTCAATCATTTGTGTGACATAATTAGCCATTGAGTCACAATTTTCTAGCCTTATGGATATCAAATGTCGAAGCAAGGTAATTTTTCTTGGAGTCATCAAACATGGTTTTTAATTTATTCCATAATTCTGCCGAACTCTTCGTGTTCTTAATATGAACGTACAAAAGTGGATCGATCATAAGTATTAATTTTGCCTTAGTTTTTGCATCATCTACTGGTTTTAAATCGAAATCTGCCGTTGGTCTGATGTATTTATCCTTACCCTCCAGCACCAATAAATTTTCAGCTGCAAAACACCACTCATCATAGTTCTCCCTGCCTTTTAGCTTTGGCACACTTGCAATGTAATTTGTCATCATGTTTCCGCAAATTTATCTTTTTTACACTAAAAAAAACTGATAAATCGAACGAAAAGGCCCATAACCTGTTGAAACACGTGAGTAATTCGCAACAGACTAACTTTTATTTCATTTAAAGATGTTACACATACATTCACTAGTAGGTAGTTATAACAAATTAAATAATTTTGATATTAACATCTTGACAGTTTTATTGCAGTGAAAAAATGCTTGTGAACGGGTATTTCTGGCCGGTATGTGAAAATATACGAACAATAAGAGTTCAGGGGCATTCAAGTTATAAGAATTAATTCATCATCATCATCATCTTCACTCCCTTGTCCTAGTAGGGTTCGGGGCCCAAAGACTCGACTAGGTGTTTCCATGTTCCCCTGTCTTGCGCTGCTTCTGCACGAGTCAATCAGTCTAGACCCATTCTGTTTTCGTACACATTTTTCTGTTGCCTCTCTCAGCTTAATCTGGGGCGATCCACCGGCCGTCTTCCTTCCGGGGGTTGCCAGGAGGATTCCTCTTGGTATTCATTCCTCTGGCATTCTTAGCACACGTCTAAGCCACCTTATTTGTGATTTTTCTATGTGTAGGAGTAGGGGTTTCATGCCGAGTGTATGCCTTATGTCGGCACTTCTCACTCTGTCCATCAGTGTGACTCCCGCTACCCCCCTTAGATAACTCATCTCGGCAGCCTGGACTCTTGATCTCACTCTCTCCGTTAGGATCCAAATTTGGCCATATATTAGGGTGGATCTGTACACAGATTTTGAGACAGTCAGTTTTATCTTGACATTGAGCTCGGACTTTCTTATCCCCGCACTATACAGAGAACGTATAACGCCGGTGCAGCTCCGATTCTTCTATCTATTTCACTTTTCTGCCTCCCTTAGTTAGAAAATTCCAATTATCGGGATTTTGTTTTTTTTTTTTTTTTTTTATTAGAGACATTAACAGGATAATAGGTACATGATACTCTGAAATTAAACATTAAAGTGAAGACTATGCCCATTATCCCAATTACAAGTGTCTTCGGCACGCTCTAGTAACATGCATTTTTGCAATTAATTATATTTTACATGTACATTTATGTGTTTTGTATATTTTGTTTTTGAATGTAGTGCGATTAGTATTTAATGAATGATTGATTTAATGGATCTATAGGTTCATGTCATCGTTTAGAAAATGGATGTTATGTGTCTAATACAGTAGAATTCCAATTTTATTCCTTAATTTGAAACCAAGATCGACTTTAACTAGTCGGACTCGGTACGGTTCTCAAACAAATGAATAAAAAATATAATTAGTCGAAGTGAGATGAGGATATATTGACGGCGTCGTACGCCGTAGCTCTATTTCACTCACGTTTATGAATTGGGAATTCCCAGCAACTGATTATGCACTGATCTCTATTATAATATAAACTAGCAACCCTTCAAAAATGACGGAACATTGGTTCGCGTCTTTGCTAAGCCCTAGTATAAATTTATATATTTTTTTTAGCGCTCTACAGAGAGGCGGCCGTGGCAGCATGCGTGAAGCGACCGGTTCGGGTTTGGTGGCCCTACCTCCGGCCGCTTTCTCAGCCATGAATTCTAATAAAATTACGAAGATTACGCGAAGTTACGGGGTCGGGGACGGACGGACAGACAACGAAATTATTACGTTTGATGTTGTATATAGAGGGCGTTATGCCATGTGAATTGCGAAATTATTTTAATTCTTTGCTTTTGACCCCCCGGAACCAACCAAGTAAATCTGGGAAAAACTGGGTTTTAAATAAAAAATAACTGGTTTTAAAAAATTGCCCAAAATCAAAAACCCTGCTCACAAAATTCAAAATTCTTCGAAATAATTTTTTACAGGCATTATAATATTTAGTTTTTTTTTTCAATTTTCGAGTAGCTGGTCCAGTTCCAGCCTAGCTTTGGTTCCAGAGACAAATGAAACACCTGAAATTAATTATAGCTTTAATTTTAAAAAATTATTTATGACTCTCAGAGACAAAGCTATATGGGAAAGCATGTATAAAAGTCTTTTTCGGGCGTCCACGATCTATCTTCAAGGCTGGTTTAAGTAATAACTTTACACAATGTAACATTCAACGATTCCACCCAACATCAGTGAAGAGGGACTCACCATATTTTATGAGCAATATCTGCCATATCGGCCTTACACTTTTGCCACTCAATTCGGTATTTTTATGCTGAGTTGGCTATCCTCCCCACGTCACTTGTACTCATACGAGTGCAAGTAGCGGGAGGAAGCGTCCACACAAAACTTATTCACTGTGTACTAGGTGAAAGGATGAAGAGGGTAAATATACATGGACGTAAGGATGACAATAACAACTTTACGTGGAATAATAATAGTAAACAATACTAGTAATAGAATGATACGTGATATCTTCACCTGTAAAACTCAATGTCTTTCTGTCTGTTCTCTATACAAATCTACACTGTTTGTCCGATCTGACCCAAATTTTGCATACTTGTTTTTTAGGCCCGGCGGGAAAAATAGGCGACATTCTTATTCTCCTCCTTTACGCCTCCCTTACTCCCTGATATATTTTCTATGCAAATCTGTACCGTTCGACCAATCTGACTCAAATTTTGCATACTTATACTTTGGGACTCAACAAGTAACGTAGGTGACATTTCCTCACTCCCTCTTAACACACTCCTTCCCCTGATATATTTTCTATACAAATCTACACCGTTTAACAGATCTGACCTAAATTTTGCATTCATATTCTTTAGATCCCGGCGGAATACAGAGGGCAGATTTCTCCCTGGACATCCCATCCATCCATCCAAATGAGAACATTGTTTTTATGAGAGAGAATAAACAATGTATGCTTTGTGTCCCCCCAGAAACATATTTTTAACTAAATCCTTAACCCGAGCAGCGCCGCGTATGAACAGCTAGTATCTTCATATATGTGAGGAAAAAAATAAAATCATAATAGCATATAAATCGTTAGAAAATGAGATGAAGACCTGGCCAATTATATGAAATAAAAATATTTTGATTAGTGTTAACCATTATTTTTTTCTTAAAAGGGACTTTTTTGCATTATTAACGAATATCTACTGTAATATGATAATTACATCCACACACACATAAATGCGCCCATATGCAGGAACTAACCTATCCATTGTGAATGGCGATGGCCCCCGAATCGAATAAAAATCGGACAATTTTGCATTAATTAAAATATATTATAAATTAGTTTACTGACGTAAGGTCACCCGTATTGTCCGCAGGTGACCATAATTTGCATAATGCTGTAATTATGGAAAACGAAAATTCCCTTTCTATATTGTACAGCGTGTCCATTTCCTACATAATACGCATATTTACTCACTTCATCACTATCGTCATCAGTTATCTAACAGGCTTTTAGCTAGCAAAGTAATATGAATCTTAATTCAGCTAGCAAAGTGATATAAATCTTTGAAATATCCAATTGACTGTAAAAAAGATAAAATGACATATTGTTTGTTCCATATTTTAAAGCAAAAACTAGTGAATGAGAGTATATTGAAATCGGCTTTGAATAAATAATATGTGATGATTTCATTTTATTCGTTGTTTTTTCTTGCAAGTGTATTTTTTTTCAAGATTTTTCAGTGATATTTTCAGTCTAAAATATGTGAAATTAATATATGTGTTGTATTAAAATAGAGGCAGCACTATGCCCGCTCTTTGTAATAACATGTATAAAAATGTTGTCTTCCCAGAAAGAGTTTTTTTATAAACGGGAATAATATACTGTACCTAACAAATAATATATTCTAACAAATTAATATGCAGTCACCGAGAATCACTTATTCAGAATGTACTGAATTTAAGATTTTATAGGATATATACCTCTATCCCTTCCAAAATCATGTTTCAAATTACTATTCAAAGCAAAGACAGCAATATCCAATTGTGCAAATAGCAAAACAGCAATGTCTACTATTTCGTAGCTAACACAGCAATATCCATATTTAAAAGTTGAATAAATGCCTTTTTTATTTAAAATATGATAGAGAGAGACAAGAACATAACGTCGTTTGTTGTATTTGGGTGAGTTTTAGCATTTTTGTAAGTACTATTTTAAAATTGTTAGTAATCATTGTTTAGTCTGTTGTGGTAGGTCTTTGTATAATTTTAATCCGTTACAAATTAGTCGCGATTGCCCTGTTTTTATTTTTGCTTGATTTATGTGGTGGTTTTGAGCCGTTCTAATGTAGTGTTAATGATTTTAGTGTATTTTGTATAATTTATTGTCTTCGTCTTGTATTTCGTTTGTATTTGCTAATTTGTGAATAGGTTTAAATGTTTCGATTTTTGCAATGTTATCAACGTTTAATTGCTGTGTTTAACCGTTTCAGTTGATGTCGAGTATTTCAAATTGTAGAATATTTTCAGTACTTTATTTTGTTGCCGTTGGAGTCTGTTTAGGTTCGCCTGGTTTGATATTCTACTCATAACGTATGTCTCGTACATCAGAATTTGTATGTCACACAGAAGGTCTTCGATGTGATTTCGTGTAATTTGTGGAATAGGCTGGTCAGTTTAGTCGTAGAGTCAATTACTTTATGAGTGGTCCATTCGAGATGTCTGTCTATAATGAGTCCTAAATATTTTGTATATTCTAGTTCAGAGAGTGTTTCGATGTATATTTGCATGTCCATTTGCTACCAACCGTTTTAAATACGAAGTTTTGAGATCATTGAGAAGGATTCTATTGAAAAAATGATTTGTTCTTATTGAAGATTATCTTCTTCGCATTCATCCTGTAGATAGTAGAAAGCAGTTACACAGAACGAATGCATTGGCAGGCGTTCTTAAAGTTTACCAATTCAAATAAGCAGACTATTCCTTTAAAGTTCAAGGATCATTTTACAGTTCAAACTCGAGACAGTAATTTCGCATTTGCAAGTATTAAATATTAAGCTACTCGGTACCTACTTAATAATTTAATCATCTTGCGCAAAAATTTTTAGGTTGCGTAGGACTAAAAAGAAATTGATATAAATAAATTTAGTTTAATTCTATTCTAACAATATTTTTATATGTACGAGTATGCTCTGAGAACACAACTACTGGATTATAATAAGTCCACTGCGGGATTATAATTTAACTAGCCGCCACCAGTCAAAAAAGACTGAACATTGGTTCGCGTCTTTGCTAAGCCCCGGGTTATATTTGTAGCATTTTTTTGGCGCTCCACGGACAAGTGACCGTGGCAACATGCGTGAAACGGCCTGTTCGGGTTTGGTGGCCCGGGGTTCAAGCCCCACATCCGGCCGTATTTTTAGCCGTGAATTCGAACGAAATTACGGACGTTACACGAAATCACAGGGATAGACAGACGGACGGGCGGACAGATAACGAAATTATTTTGTTTTATTAAGATGAATTAAAGAATTCTCAGAGAGACAAAGCTACTTATATGAGAGACGTGTATAGAAGTCTCTTGTGCAATTGGAACACGTGGAGTTGGAACGCATTGAAGTCAGCTCACACAGGTTTTAGCCCTGGGCCATCGTATAAGAGACTTCCGTACACTTTTCTTGTATAAATAGCTTCGTCTCTATGAGACTTCTATAATTCATCTTACTTTATTTTATTCTTGTCCATTTCCACAGTAGGCGTAAATATACTCCTTCGAAATGTACTACCAACGAAAGATGTTACGCATCTCTTGAATAATGCAATAGAAGGAATAAAAATAAAATTAATCTTTTAAAAGGAATCTTTTTTATGTCTTTATTAGTTAATAATACGTAGTATTATCATTAACTTAATTTAATCACTACTTTATTCACTTATTATATAAAAATTACATTTTTCTTGTGTGATGTGACGTCTCTGTGAGACTTCTATAATTCATCTTACTTTATTTTATTCTTGTCCATTTCCACAGTAGGCGTAAATATACTCCTTCGAAATGTACTGTTATTACCCAAAGTCTTTGGTCTGCTCCTTTTTATGAAGAGAGTGGTCCTTTTCAAATAGTTCTCTTGTAGAGAGGATTTCTCCTTGTATTCTTCAGTCTTCTTCAAGTTTTGTAGAGGGTAAACCGGTGACTCGAGTAATAAAAACAATTTAATAACTTTATAATTTTAGAAGTTTTAATCAAGAGTACTTTTCACAATTACAGTCAACGATGACGATGTTAATGTCAAGAACACTGGACAAATAATAGATACTCGGTGGAAGGATGTTCGGTTTATATAGCCCCAGAATGACGTGAGTCGATTCGGTTGGGTTATTACGCACTCGAGCTTGTCTGAACCAGTTTCACTCGGTTTTTCCTTGTTAGAATGCGTAAGCGGGTTTTTTAACTTGCGTAATTTCCTGCCACGAGTTGATTATTAATGTGACCTTTAAAATGATGATTTCATAAAAGATGATATCATAGGAAGATGATCTCATAAAAAGATGATGCAATGAAAAACAAGAATTGGCTAATACAAGCAAGTTGGTACTTGTAACAGAGGTACATAACACCTCCCCCTTTAAGACTGAGACTATTTACCAAAAAATAGACGAAGTTCTTTTTCGCATTGCTAATAGTCTATCAAAAGAACTCTTTTGAACTTCGTAAAGACGTTGCAGTCTTCTATTGTCTAATTGACAGCTTATATATTGAGTTTCAAAAGTTCTTTTTGCATCATATTTGTATGCTATGTTATGGAAGTCATCAATATAATTAATATTTTTTAAACCTTCGCCGGTGTTCTTTTCGTTAACATTTACAATAGTAGTATTATAAATAACATCAGTGGAGTTAAACATGTTTTTAAAGTCATATGTGGAATCATCAGATACTTGATACAGTATAGTAGTTTCATTACTATTTCTCAATGGTGTTAGTTTAATAATTGGTACACTTTCTTTTTTGTATTCGATTATAGATAGAGAATTCAGGTTATCTGCTTTTACACTAGTGTATAATGGGTTAGTATTGGTACAATTTCTTTTTTTGTTTTTACTTCCTTTTCTCTTGATTAATTTTTATTCTACTTTACAAAATAGGTGAGTATATAATTACTTTTAAAATTTAACTTAAGTATATTGAAATTGATTAATATATATTTCTTTTTATTCTAGGTTTCTTCTACAAAACTTCTTAAGAGTGAAGTAACTTCTATTATATATGAAATTATTTTTAATGTAATAGAATAATTCTTACAATAAAGTTATTTCTAATTACAAAGTATTTTAAAATTATTAATATAACTTTTTATAATTTCAAAGATTTACTATTCTTTTAATGATGGAAGGTTGTACAATTTTTGAATAAGTAAATTGAAATTTTAACATATGTTTCTTATTTTATATAAATATTTATTTAATACATGAATATTCATTTTATACATGACATGTTTTTGAATCTATTTGGTGGTGATAATAGATTTAAGATCTTTTTAGTTCATTTACATGTTAACATTTTAAGATTAGTCACTTTTATTGTGCTAATGATATCGATATTAAATATTTGACATTGGATTATATCCTTTAATTAATGCAAATTTTTGTTTATTGCATAATGTATACATTTTTTATAAAACCTTTACAAAGTGTAGTATTTGTAAGGACTTGCCAGATTCATCTAATTAATTTGAATCTAATGAGAAGTATTAATAAGAATTTAAGACCATTAAAATTTTAAGAGTAAGTGTTATCTCTTAAAGGTTGCATAGACCTTGTAACCATTCTTTCCCTAGCTGTAGGTGATAGAACAGGTGTATCTTCCCCATTTATGCTTTCAGAATTGATGTTTGTTAAGGATATAGCAGGGTATCTGTCCTGAATAGGATTTCTCGATTGATTTTGTCTAGTAAAACATTGGTTGTATATCTTCACGCAGCATCCGCTGGTATCGTGATTTATTTTCCTATATCTTCGATATAGTTTATATAGGCTATATATGCCTGCTAATCCAACTAATGAATAAATGATGGAGGTATAATATGATGTATATTTTATGATGTGAGGTTTATTTTTCATCTGTTTTAACTCATCGTCAAATTGATTTAGTTTATGTGACGCTACGCGTAACTCGTCTAAATCTATGTTAGAAATTGATATCGGTGTTAAATGAGGATAAGTGATATTTATTTTAGTTTTGGTACAACAGTCATCTTCGACTATACTAAAATCGTATTTAGGTAAAGTTAAATTAGTAGTTACGTCATTATCTGCTACGAATTGCAGTAGTTTAGTGTAGGCTTTACAAGGTTTATTTAATTGCAGTATTCCGGTGCCTATCACATCTATTTCTTCGATTTTATCTTTTTTACAGTCTATTGATAGTCTTGTTTTGGATGTTTGTACATATATCCATTTATTATTTAGTATTTTATGCCAAATATTCAGTCTTCCGAATATTGTTCTCGTGTTACATGTATGTGGCATTTTATTTATACTTGAAGTTAGTATTTCCGTTTCGCATGACGGGTTATCTGTGGTTGATATGACGTCCATTCTATGACAGATTAAACGGTTTGATGTTACGATTTTACAGTCATTTAAATTATCCATTTGAAAATAAAGTGTCTTTGTTTTTGTTAATCCTATGTAACTATGTTCATTTTGTATAAGTGAGAATGTACTTGGTTTAAATTTATCATGCGGTATTGGTAATGGTATCGTTTTGTATAAGACAAATTCTTGAGTTTGTACTAACGGTATGGATATTATGTATATGATTTTGTTGTCTTTGTAATATGACGTGAGAGTGGCTAAATTTAATATTATGTGTATATTATCTAGCGTTGGTGGCACAAAAAATTCTCTTCCATGAGCAATGTATTTGATGTTAGTTGATAATTCTTTGTATGCTTGTAACGGTGTTATTATGGAAGGGTGAATGATGTTATTTCTTCCAAACATTATAGAGTTAAGAATATTTTCTACTCGTGTTTTGATTTCTTCCACCACGTCTCTTAACAAATTCATTTGATTTATAAGAATTGCTCTCATATCGTTTAAAGAGTCTTTACTTTTCATCATTTTCATGAAAATTTGTATTTCCTCTATATTTTTGTTTAAAATCATTTCATTAGTTCTGAATCTAGCAATAGAATTGTTAAAGTTTGTAATAGTTGATGTTACGACATGTGTTTGGTCTATCAACAAATTTATTATGTGTTCATCGTCTTTTGTGACTTTGTTAATAGCTTCATCGTAATAATTAGCGTCATCCGAATCTAATGTTCCGAATAGTGTTTTAAATGCGCTACCTATTCCGTCAAACCATCCTCGTTTTACTCTGACGTTTGATATTAGATGAGAAAATGATTCAATTTTTATCTCTAAATCGTTCAGTACGTGTCTAATTGCAGTTAACGAAGTTGAACATGTGTTATCTATTTGATAAGATTTAATTTGTGTGCATGCAGTGTTAGTTTTATAATATATATCAGATGTTTTTTCTAACTGTGGTTGTATGTTTGAAGTGTCTTGAAATGTAAACAATTTCCAATGATCATTATAGAGTTTTGCTTCTCCAATTGTATCGAAGTACAATCCTACTCCATTGTTTATTGATGTAGTGAATTGGTTTTCCGCCTTGCTGAGTGTGATCATGGTGATCATAAAAATGATTCTGTAATGAAATGTGAATTATTGGTTGTGGTATTTTTTAATTTCGTTAATGTGATATTTTATGTTTTTTCTATTTATCTTTAAAGTTACGTTTACAGGTGAGTTTACTTTGACAATTTCATAAGGTCCTTTAAAATTAGGTGTTAAAGCTTTTCTTAATCTTGAATGTGTTTTAAGTAATACTAAATCTCCTATTTAAAATTTTGGTTCGATAGCATTATTGTCGTATCGTTCTTTGGATTTTTCTTTAGATTTTTCAATATTTTCTTTCGCTATCCTATGTGTTTGAGAAAATTTATACTTTAATTGACCTAAATAGTCCGTATATGTTGAGTTCGACGTGTCGTTTTTTTAATAAATTACCTGGTATAACTGGTTTTTTTCCAAATACTAATTCGTAAGGTGTGTATTTTGTAGTAGAATGAATGTTTGAGTTGTAACTTATCATTGCAATAGGTAGAAATTTATCCCAATCATTTTGATCCTTGTTTACATACATTTTCAAAAAGTCTTTTAATGTTGCATGGCTTCTTTCTAAAGCTCCATTTGTCATAGGGTGATAAGGGCTTGATATTCTGTGACTTGTGCTTAACATTTTTGTCACCTTGGCAAATAAGATAGACATGAAATTCTTTCCTTGATCAGTTAGTATCGTTTTAGGTATTCCGAAATATGAAATAAATGTGATAAAATACGTTGCTGTTTCTTCTGCGGTTGCTGATTTAATCGCATAAGCTTGACTGAATTTAGTTAAATCGTCTTGAAAAGTTAGAATATATTTATTATTATTTATAGTTTCTGGTAAAGGGCCAACTATATCTAGTGCTACACGTTCAAAAGCTTCCTTGGATGTCGTAGTAATTTCCATTGGTGCTTTGGTTTTCTTTCTATATACTTTGTTTATTTGACATTCAGGGCAATTTGTTACGTAATCTGAGATTGATTTTTTCATTCCTTTCCAATAGTATTGGTATTTAATACGATTATACATTCTATGGAATCCTGTATGACCAGCAATAGGTGAATCATGATTATCTTTAAGTATTTTATGAATTTCTTCAGGTTGTGCAGTTTTAATATTATTTAAATACATCGTTATCTTTATACCGGAGTTATTGAATATGAATAAAATTATTTGTTTTATTTTTTCTTGATTGATAATGTTAAATGGATCTTTAAAGTCCGTTATCGAAATTGCTTCTACTTTGTCTTTTATTAATTTTTCCTTTAAGTTGTTCAGCGATAAGAAAATGTCATTGTATGATGCTTTATCATAATGGTTGACTTTTATGAACATGTGGTAGAAGGTCTTATCTCCACCTTTGGTATTACCCGAATGAAATAATTCGTGTTCATTTAATTTAAATGTCTCACTGTTATCTGACTCACACATGATGTCAGACAGATAAGGTATAGAGTCATGTAAATCAATTGCGGTTGGGTAAACTATATGTTTATCTTTTGTTTTCATAATGTATTCATTATTTTCGCTAAAAAACACATTTTCGATGTTTGCGGTTTGAAATTTTTCGATAAAATTTTGGTATGTAATTGTATATATCGGTATTCTTGATAAGCTATCTGCATTTAGGTTGGTTTTCCCTGATTTGTAACTAATCGTATAGTCATATTCTTCCAATTGTAATCTCCATCGAATCAGTTTTGATCCTGGATCTTTCGTATTAAATAACCAAGTTAATGGTTTGTGATCCGTCACTATGTTAAATGTCCTTCCGTATAGATAAGGTCTAAAGTGTTTAACAGCCCATATAATAGCTAGTAATTCCTTTTCCGTCGTATTATAGTTTCCTTCTGAACAATTTAACGTTCTAGATGCATAACATACAGGTAGATCTTTTCCAATCTCTCCCTGTGAAAGTATTGCTCCAATTGCATAGTTGGATGCATCTGTCGTTAGGATAAATGGTTTTTTTAAAGTCCGGATATTGAAGAATCGGTGCCGAAATTAATTTATTTTTAAGTGTTTCAAACGCGATTTGTTGGTTTTCGGTCCATTTGAATTCAATGTCCTTTTTTAATAACGAAGTTAAAGGTTTAGATA